>VDFB02057739.1:0-12130 GCA_007258455.2 Sequoia sempervirens
CTCTCACTACCCTCACACTCTCAATTCTCTCCCTTTGGCACCCTACCTACATAACTCTCTCTTTCTCACTGTCTCTCACTCTCCCACTCCCTCAATTATCTCTCTCTCTCTCTCTCTCCCACTCTATCCGCCCACCCTACCTGGCTAAGTCCACTCTCGCTCCAGCTGCTTCCTCCCGTCTCTCTCTTAAACTCTCATGCCCCCTCTCCCTCTCCTCCGGGCTCTCCTCTCCTCTCCCACCCCCCATCCCACACCCTACCTAGACAGCTCTCTCTCTCTCTCTCTCTCTCTCTCTCTCTCTCTCTCTCTCTCTCTCTCTCTCTCTCTTAAATTTCTCCCTCCCTCTAAAGACATACAAGAATAATTCATAAGTGCATACAATCCTACATCCATTCAAGCATACATACATATAGGCATACATACAATATACATGCACTGATACATACAAGAATACCTACATACCTACATGACACACTAGCATACATGTACATAAAAACATACAAATATATCAACATACCTTCAATAGAGTGGCATTTAACATAAAGGAATACATAACACGTGTTGGAACTATAAAATTTTCCAAATTTTATAGTGACTTACACTCATAAATTTCCCAAAGAAATCCATATCTTGGGTATAAAATTGCTATAATCTCCTCTACATATCATAACTACCAATGATCATATCATATTTGACATTTTAATACCTTAAAATTCCCCTGAGCAGGAGCATCTAAATGAATAATTCATATCGGCATGACTGTGTCCATGTCTCTCCAACCGCTAAGTTATAATCTTTCATACAGGTGTTTTGGGCATATCAGCGAAAGTTCAAGATTGTCACATCGATCAAAATACTTGGGAGAATACATATCGGGAAGATACAACTCGTGGTCTCATCGATGAAGAAAGTCATCGGCAAGACAAACACTATTGGAGTGAGATCTACAAGTCAACCCGAGCATACATGCCATGCTGATGGAATTCCATCAGCGAGATACTCATTCTATCTCACCGATGAAGCATGAAGAAGTATATCGGAAAGACGTGCTATCGGAATAAGTCTGAAATGTCTTCCTGACTCTCTATGTCATGCCGATGCAAGTTACATTGGAGAGAGTCTTGCCGACTCACTTGAAAGGAAAGAAATGTACATTGGGGATACTTGTAACATTGAAGAAACTCTCAAATCTTTCAGCGATACTTGTTCTCTTGCCGATAAAGATACAAAGAGATCAAAAGGTTCATCAGAGTGATACTTGGCAACACCTATGGTATCTATGTCATTTTTTGAAGGTGGTATGAATACAAAAGATTAACTATTTTATATCGGTGGGAATGATGTGTTGTCTCCCCGACCTACAATGTGTTCAGTGAACATTTGGCATGACTCAAATGAAAGGATTTCCCAAAGTTTCAAATTTTCTTGCCGATATAATCATTTGATGTGACAATGGGAAATTCAAAAATCTTCCTATGCTTGTTGTTAGAGTTAAAACATTAATGACTGAATGAATACAGAATGCATAGATAATTCCATGAGTTGAAGAAGAATAATTAAAGGATATTTTACAGAATTGGCAGTAGGAGAAATGGGAGAACGAACGAAGGGCTAGGGATTTTGTAACCAAAGATCTTCAAATAAGCTTTTACCCAGCTTGGGACCTAAAGCTAGGTGCTCTGCATAGCTTAGGGCAGAGGTAGAGAAACTTGAGGATAAATGTAAACACATTGGGGATGTATGGACCTCAATTAGGGGATATGAGCTATTCAATTTTCACTACCATTGGAGGGATCGATTTCAGCCAGTATCTAATCCTTGGAATTTCAACCTAGGAAAGTTAGCCTGCCTGAATGTATTTTTAGATGTCAAATTGGTGAAAGTATTAGCTTCCCACTATAACCCAAAGCTCAAAGAAATTTTTAATCCATCAAGAAATCCATTCATAGATGTGTTAGAAGCAGTGATGTGCAAATTTTTTAACCTGGAAGGGACATTTGATGAAAAAATTGTGCATGAAGAATTAGAGAGAAAATTCTGGAGGATGGACACCATATATAAGGGTTGGAGGATACCATTGCATAGAACTAAGAGGGATGGTAATCCAGTTCCACTGGAGGACAATGATGGGCCCCCATTTCATATTGATTTTTTTGAGCCCCACATGAAATATGCATACTTCTCAGCATGCCAAGTGTTAGGGATGGAGGCCCCAGAGTATATGTCAATAATGCCAATGGTGATTGCAACATATGTTTAGTGTCATAATTCTAGACCCTTTGATTATGCCTCATACATCTTCAAAGGACTTGACTCAGGGTTGATGGCAATAAAAAATGAATCTCTTGTTTTACATTTCAAGCATTATTCAGCTTTTATGCATATGATACTATATTATGGACATGAATTGGGGATGTGGCCTAAGAAGTTAAGAATTTCATAGTTTAACAAGGTAAATTATTACCAATTTAGCTATGGACTGCTATTTGGGATAGCAGGTTTTCCAGCTCTAGTTTTGTACATTTTGAGGAGTAATTTGTGAAACCATTGTATAGATTCTTTAATCATCCTTGTGAATATTCATTATCTGATGAGATAAAAAGATTTCTCAGACCCAAAGACTTCAATGGGCCTATTAACCACAATTGGGGAGATTGGTATTGTCTTGAAGATACAACTATGATTAGAGTATATGGGTTCGAAGATACACCTTTTATCTTGCCTAAAACAGTGCCCGATTGAATTGCTTACTTGGAGATTCTTAGGTGGATGGATTATTCAAGTGTCATGAATTTAAGTTCTTTTGGAAAACAAGAATTCATGCCTAGCACATTGTGCTTTGGTGATTTCACTGTGATGTCAAAACATGGGTATGATATGACTTTTGATAAATTGTTGCAATATAATCTCAAGAGAGTTGCACCACGAAATGGTTTTGATCCAAAGGGGTACATTCATTCTGCTAGGCATAAAATGAATTTAAGCAGGTATAATCATAGACCCTATCAATATGATGACTTAATCAGAAATTTGGAGGAAGAAGCAGAAAGGGTAGTTAATGAGTATAATAGGGGACTAGCATGAAAAATGAAAGGAATACAAGATGCAGAGTTGTTATCTTCTAGAGAGGAGACATCTGGTGATGATGGGCCTCAAAGTCTAGCTGCCAAAATCTCTAGACTAAAAACTCAAGATTACAAATTTCCTCCTAGAGAACCTGATACTGAAGAAGGTTCAGATACAGATACAAGGAAAATGGAATATAAGTCATTTTTGGCTGATGACGAATTTTTGAAGTCTCTAGAATTCAACGCTTTCTTATAAAAACATAAAGGAAAATCAATAAGGGAATCAATTCAAAGTATAACACCGAGTAATGAAGGATAATTATTGAGCAATTTAAAGTCAAGAATGGAAAGAGAAATGGAAGACATGACTCGTGAGAAGGGAAGAAAATTGTTGGAAGATGCAGGTGTGATGATTTTCCCAGGGTTAGATCTAAATTCTAATTTGGTTTTTGATAGTTTCCTAAAGAATAATAATGCCACACATAAGCTTAGCCCTAAAGGAGTAACAGAGGTATATACAAGATCCAAATATAACCTTGACGACGGTTCACTTATGATATGGGCACTGTATCCGCCACATAAAAAATATGTTGTTATTGATACTGAAAAATATTTTGGGCATGTCATGACATTGAAGGTTGTAGAAGTTGATTCTATGGCAATAGCTGAGATTGGAATTAATGTTTCCAAATTGAATAAGGCCCAATTCCAAATGTCAATCAAGGAGAAGGAAATGTATAAGATGAATAATAAAAGAATACTTGGAGAAAATGATCGCCTAAAAGATATGATGGGAATCACATTGGGATCCACTAAGCAACTGACTCATGGGGAGAGCTCTCAAACAAAAGACCAATGGGAGGGATCAGATGCATATTCTCAGGGTAAATATCATACACTTGTTGCAGTGATTAGAAACAAGCAAACTAGCTTGATGATTCAATTGAACAAGCTTTGGGGAACACATTCAAAAAATTATATTGCAGAGCAAGAGCATAAGAGAATTGATGGTAGAATCCAAGAAAAGTTCCAAGAAATAAATAAGAGGGATATTCTTGATAATGTAGGTATTGTACTGCCAACCAAATCATAAGGAAACACAGAGACTTCCATGAGGAATTGCAAGGGGGTGCAAAAGGAGTAAGTGATGCCATGAAAAAGGGACTGCCAGCATTATTGGAAAATTGAGGGAAAATGAAAGAAAAGGCCAAGTGGATTGAGGAATACGAGTTAATGCTCCGAAAGATTCTAGAAACAGCTACAAGAAAATACTCGACATTGGATGAGGCCTACAAACAGAATGATAAGATGGTGAAAATGGAGATATCAATCATGTTTGTGTTAGGAGATGTCGACACTCATGAGCGAAAAGATTATTTGGATCATTTGTCAAAGGTTCACTTGTGGCTAAATAGAGCCTAATTGGTTGTTTTAATCATTTTCAATTGTTATTATTAGCAAAAGACATTTCTGAAGGGCCGCGTTCCCTCAAAATTTTGATGTATATATATTTGTTTCATAGTGACAAAATAGATATAGGCGAATAGGGATGAGTAGATAGTAGAAAAAGTTTCCATGATCTTTCGAAAGACTATGTAGTGAGCATGATTTTGAAGAAGTTAATGGAAGATCTTTGATATTGTGATTTCATACCGGTATCAATTATTTGTTGACTTAATTAAAAATATTATTAGGTTGCCTCCAAAGTTGATGTTTCTCTATTATTTAAATTGATATATCAAGCATATACTCAGTTTATCAATACACATTTGATGTACTTGTGTGGTCTGATTGATCATTTCTTTCAAGTAAAGATTAAATTCTTTTAGTCATTCACAATAATTTAGAAGTATCATTTGAATCATTAAGTAGAACTTGTTAATTACACTCTTGCAAGTTTATACAAGTTATAGACTAATAGTGGAATGCCAAATAGTTTGAATTCCTACCAAGTATAATCCACTCATCTTAGATTTTCACTTGACTCCATACACCCAACAAGGCACTGGTCTCATATATTTCATTATTTAGTTTCATCCATTTTATTTTTTACATTTGTTAACTGAACATATTGATCTTTACATCCAAATTATTTATACAACCTATACTAAATTATGATTTCATTTATCCACTTCAAATTACCATTGTGGATAGATTGCTTAGGGGAGAAACACACAATTCAAATCTGCTTCATTCACATAGGTATACCCACCTAGGTCTAGTAGAGCCTAAAGAGTAGAAGGTTCAAATTCATCATTTGGCCTTGTACGTTAGCCAAAAACATTGTGAGAGATTGGCAACCTCTCATGGTTCAAACCTACTTTTTTGAGACCTAACAGTTTAGTGACTCTTCTAGGGAGTCAACTCAGAGTTAGAGCCTTAGTCATAGAGTCAAAATTCTTACAAACTCTACTAGGAATACCAAGTTATAAATTTTCTCACTTCTACATAAGTGAGTGGCGACTCTGATAAAATAAAGTATATATCAAAGCATCACAACATGCATGGTAAAAGATCCTTGTATAAAGGAGGTCCTAGTGACAACAATAAATGAACACATAAGAATGGTAAGGGTAAGAAAGCATCTGATGAAATGTGCATAACAAATAAAGTTAAAATGTCAAAACCTCACTGTGAGACATATAATCACTATGGTACATTGACAAATGAAAATAGCTCAGGTGGAGAATCTTGTACTCCTAAAGAAAGAAGGAATCCTTTTTATATTTCAGATCCTCAAAAGGAGGAAGAATTCAAGGTTGAACTTGAGGCTGAAAAGGATAGGATACAACAGGAATATGATCATAGAATGGAAGGAAAATAGAATGAGCATGTTAATAATACAACCCCTGAAGAGAATTATGAGTTTATGACTTGGGAGCAAATAGATGCACACTTGCAGTATGAAAGACAAGAAGAGGAAAGAGAAAAAGAAAAATATGAATAGATGAGGCTCCAATCGATAAAAGAGATCCAAGATTTAAAATTGTAGAGAGCTCAAATTAATGCTTAGATGGCTAACCTCCCTAAATATGTACCACCTCACAGGAAAGGAAATAATGACACAGGACCTTCAAATCCACCAAAAGCACAACAATATCAGATGGGGAATCAATACAGACAACCAAATGTTAAACTAAAAAATGCATCACATCATCTGAATGCTCAACTACCTCATCGCCAACAATATATGCCACCACCTCATGCACAATACAACAATCCATTATACCAATATCAACATCCTCACAACCCACCCCCTTAGCAATACATGACCATGATTAGACAATTTGACTTAGCAGTATTTCAACTATATCCTTACCCTATGGATGTTAGTTGGAGAGGCCTTGTCCCAAAATTTATAGGAAGTAATGCAATCACTACTGAGGAACACTTAAGGAGTTTTAATGCTTTTATTCAAGATCTGGATATGCAGTATGAAGATGTGCAAATGAGGCTATTTATGATGTCATTTACTAAAGAAGCTAGATATTGGTTTAATATTTTACCCATAGCTTCAATTGATTCCATTCAGGAGTTTTATGATCAGTTCCTTGAGCAGTATGGGAGTCAATGTGCACCAAAGTTTTCCTTACATGAATTGGTTAGCACCCAAAAATATCAAAATGATTCAATCTATGACTTCAACCAAACATTCTCCAAATTACATAACAAGATACCTCTTAGATCTAAATTGGTAGACACTATAGCATTAAGCATCTATTTAAAAGAATCTGATCCAAAGAAAAGATATGAGCTTAGGAATAGGTTCCCTAGGAATATGGAAAAAGCACAGAAAACAACACTAACCATTGAAAATAATAGGAAGGCTGCTAGGATGGTCTGTAAGAGAGATAATCCTAGGGTTCCCCAACAAATCAATAATCCTCAACAAAGGCAAGAAAATACATATAGAAATGAAAGG
Source organism: Sequoia sempervirens (assembly GCA_007258455.2). NCBI lineage: Eukaryota > Viridiplantae > Streptophyta > Pinopsida > Cupressales > Cupressaceae > Sequoia > Sequoia sempervirens. The sequence goes on from VDFB02057739.1 coordinate 6,991, forward strand.
TCGAGGTTACATGATATGCCTTACAATACAAATTGGAAGGATGGAAAGCCTGTGATGGATAGACCTAGAAGAAAAGAGACTCATGATCCATTGAAGAAGAGAGGAGCATACATGGTAAACAATAGTACCTAGTGTCATGTGTGTGACTTGACACATTCCCCAAATCATTGTATTATTACTCAGTCAGTACAAGAAAAGGAGATACCAATAGAAAATGAAGAAAAAGATCATACAATTTATTTAACTTCTCACACCCTCCATCCCGTTGAGGAGAGATATTCATCTTAAGAAGAAGAAGCTTATGAGTATGATGTTGATCACCAGAGATATAATTTCCATATGGTCGAACAACAAGTCTTTGTTGATCATGAAGAAAGAAATGATGAAAAATGTTCTCCTAGTGCACTATATCAGTCAGACAAATGCAATATAAGGAGACCAACCGAGGAGGAAATTAAGAAATTAACTATGGTTGTAGTGGAACAAATCAAACACAAATATTGGTTGAGAAACATAACAATAAATAAAAATGAGGGTGTTCCAAGGGGGATATTTGTAAAAGAAAAAACACAGGGAACACCGAAGAAAACAAAAAATAAGCATCCTGACAAAAATGTTTAGAAGCATGTTAAGAAGGAGGAAAGTAAAGAGTTCATAAAAATAAACAAAAGCTTGATGATAAAAATAAGAGAGAAAAAGAGGAAAGAAAAGGAGAGTCAATGGAGAAAAAGAAGATGATCAAATCAGAAGGTACCTCCTTCGGCTTTACACAAGCTTTATCCTAGGTAAAAATGTCTATCCCATTACTTGAAATGATGAAAATTAAGGAGTATAGGAATAGTTCCATTCAATTGATATCTAGTGGGAATGATAAAAACAAAAGTGCTAAAAATAAAGGGACCAATAAGGTCATAAATAAGCAAGAAAGGGTGAATATTCTTGAGGTATATCTAGGGGATACACTAATAAGTCCCCCACAAGTTGACCCATTATTTACTACATTGCTTATAAATAACAAACTAGTGAGGAAATGTATGATAGATTTTGGTGCTGCAATCAATATCATGCCAGTAGGTGTTATGAAACAACTTGGCATGTGGGTGGATACCAATGGTGGTAAGTGTTATGCTATGGATAGCAGGAATGTCCTAGTAGTGGGAGTTATAAAAGATGTGGAAGTAAAATTGGTTGCTTATCCACAAGCAACTTATAATATTGACATAATTGTGCTTGATACGCCTCCACACTTTGGAATGCTCCTATCAAGGAAGTGGACTGCAGTAGTTGGAGGGAATGTACAATTTGATCTATCCTATGCTACCATGCCCATAAATGGTGAAGAGGTCAAATTATATAGAGAACCAAGGATGAACCAGATAGTAGAATTTGTTCCTCAAGATCAATTAAACTATTTTTGTGATGTGGATCTAGGGAGTTTTAGAATAGAGCCTCCTCAGCCTGAACTATTCAATACTGATCTGATTGACAAACATGTTTCTAAAAGTCAGCATGGTGTGTGGAAGATGTATTTCGATGGAGCATGTAGTTAGGAAGGCAATGGGGTTGGGGTAGTTTTTATCTCACCTGAAGGTATCACATTCAAATATTCATTTATGTTGAATTTTGAGTGTACTAACAATGTGGCAGAATATGAGGCTTTGTTAATTGGTTTAAATATGGCCATTAAACATAAGATCAAATTGCTAACTGTTCTAGGAGACTCTGAACTAATTGTTTCACAAGTCAAGTCAAAATATGTTGCAAAACACAAAAGTTTGAAATAATATAGGAATGTCGTATGGGATACAATTGAATTATTTGAGGCTTTCTCCATTGAATAGATAGATAGGTCAAAAAACATAATGGAAATTTTTTTAGCTAATGTAGCCCTGAGAAGAGATGATATCACCTTGGCTGGAATATCCCAAGTTGAATTTAAAACAAGACCTGCCATCCCTGACAATATATATAGCTAGAAATTTCTCAATGATGATACCGACCTCATAAATTTTCTTCATTGCATAGATCAGTATGAGGCTTAGAAAATTGACTTCAATGCCTTTGTGGAGGATGTAGATGGAAAATAGACTGTATTTGGAAAAGAGGTCTTGCAGCTTAAAACCAACAAGCTTACCAAAGGGCTTGTGGTGTTAGAAAGGGTATATGATGGAAATGATTGATCTCTCATGAAGTAGACACCAGTCAAAAGGGAGGATATTGAAGAAATAATCTAGGGACTGAGTTAGCACCAAAAAAGGTATATATTGGAAGGAAAATAAATCCAACAATAAGAAGAATGTTGATTGCATTGTTGAGAAAATACAAGCATGTGTTTACATGGTCCTATGAGGATCTCAAGACGTATAGGAAGGACTTATTTCAACATGAGATCCCATTAAAACCAGACGAAAAACCATTCAAGCAAAAGAAAAGGCCCATCAACCCAACTCTAGAACCAAAAATGTAGGAGGAACTAGCAAAACTCAGAGATGTGGGCATTATCAAGCCCATCATACATTCAACATGGGTCTCAAACTTGGTTCTAGTAAGAAAGAAAAATGGGGATATCAGACTGTGTGTAGACTTCAAGAATTTAAACGTTTCTTCCCTCAAAGATAATTACCCTCTCCCTAACATGGAAGCCATACTACATAAATTGACAAGGTGTGAGTTGTTATCAATGATGGGTGGATTTTCTAGCTATAATCAAGTCAAAGCTAAGGATTTTGAGCAATATAAGATAGCTTTTACCACTCCATGGGGGACATATGTTTATGTGAGAATTCTATTCAATCTCACAAATGTAGGGGCAACCTTCCAAAGGGCCATGGATGTGGCATTTGCAAATTTGATCAATGTTATAATGGTAGTGCACCAAGATGACCTCACTGCTTATTCAAAAAGGGCCAAAGATCATGTAGAACACTTGGAGAAAATATTCATCAAGGCTTTGGAATATGGTATTAGTCTTAATCCTAAAAAATGTCACTTTTTCATTATAGAGGGTAAACTCATAGGGCATATTGTGTCAAAAGAAGGGATTAGAATAGACCCTGAAAGGGTAGAAGCCATAGATAAAATCTCCATTCCTAAGACTGTCAAGGCCATTCAATCATTTTTTGGGCAGATTAACTTTGTCAGGAGATTTGTGTCAAACTTTGTTGAGATTGTTAAACCCATTTCCAAAATGCTAAAAAAGGGAGAAAAGATGGACTGGACTATAGAAGCCTTAGAAGCCTTTATATCCATCAAAAAATCCATCAAACAATCCCCTATCCTAAAGTCTCTTGATTTTTCCAAACCTTTTCAAATATTTTCATTTTCCTCATTCCATACTATAGCAGTTGTTATATTACAAAAGAATGATGAGGGTCATGAGCAACTCATATCCTTTTTTAGCAAGTCACTATAGGGGTTAGAGTTGAAGTATGATATTATGGAAAAGCAAGCTTTTGCATTGGTCAAAGCAACAAAAGCTTTCAGACCATATCTTGTTGGAGCCAAAGTAATTGCATATGTGCCACATGCAGGTGTGAAAGATATTTTGGTACAAACAAAGGTGACAAGGAAGAAGTGTAGATGGATTAATAAAATCCAAGAGTTTGATATGGAGATTCAGATTACCAAGTTAGTAAGGGGACAGGGTTTGGCCAAACTAATGGCATAGACAAACATTGAAGCAAATCAAATCTGCAATATAGAGAGTGAAGAGAACGCAGTTGCAAGCATTAAACATACTTCTTGGTACACAAACATTGTGTATTATCTTAGACACATGAAATGCCCTAAAAGATTAAATGACAACGAGAGGAGAACTTTGAAGCTGCAAGCATCTAAGTATCTATTCATAGAGGGTGATTTGTTTTGGAAAAATAGGGATGGAGTGTTATTATTGTGTCTAGATGAATCACAAGCTACACATGTCTTGAGGGAGATGCATGGAGTGTGTGGAGGTCACTATTATGCCAAAATGACTGCACACAAGATTCTCAGGGTAGGCTATTACTGGCCTAAGATCTTTAATGATTCCTTCTCATATGTAAGGAGGTGTGAAACTTGCTAGAAGTTCTCAGGAAATATGAAATATCAAGGAGCCCTACCGCTTAGACCTTTACAAGTAGAAGCCTCTTTCCATCAATGGGGGATTGATTTTATTGGGGAAATATAGGAGAATTCAAGTGGGGGACATAATTGGATATTGGTGGAAAATGACTACTTCACTAAATGGGTGGAGGTGGTCCCAATAAAAACAAGCAACAAGTAAGGTAGTAGTAAGTTTCCTAATGGAGAATACCATAACTAGATTTGGTACACTAGTAAGGTTGATCACAAACAATGGGATGTGTTTTAGGTCTGATGAATTTAGAAATTTTTGCAACACATATGGTATTATTGTTTCTTATGTTTCCCCTTACCACCCACAAGCAAACGGTCAGGCATAATTTAGTGATAAAATCCTTTTGAAAATTATAAGGAGGACGTTAGATGGGAACAAAAGGAATGGGACTCAAAGTTGAGAATGGTTGTGTGGGCAGACAGGATTACTATGAAGAAGGCAATTGGAAAGTCTACATTTGAACTGGTGTATGGAACACAAGCCTGAATGCCATTACAAAACCTACTGCCAGTTTACAATTTCATTCTTCAAGAAGATCTGGACATTCTAGAACCAATGGAAGAGAGAATGGACCAACTCATAGAGCTTGATGAGATAAGGAGAATGGCTCAAACGCATAATACAAAGCTACAATGTCAGATGAAGTACCTTTTTTATAGAAAATCCAAAAATAGAAAGTTTGAGGTGAGTGATTTAGTTTTGATGTGAAATGCTAGATGTCAGGAGAAGGGAAAACATGGAAAATTTGAATCCTTATGGTTAGGGCCCTTTGTTATCACTGGAAAGGGAGGCAAAGATTCATATTACTTGCAGAACATGTTTGGTGAGGAACAAGAGTTGCATGTACACAAGCAGTTCCTGAAGCATTTCTTCTCTTAAAAAACATAGAGGATTAAGGGTTGCCAGTGCATGGACAACTTTTGACAAACCTCTTAAAACAATTTTTCTCCATGCACAGTAGTTTAGGAAATCAAAAGGAATAGGACTTGTTAGTACATGGACAATCCTAAAACTCCTTCATTA
>VDFB02057740.1:0-14174 GCA_007258455.2 Sequoia sempervirens
TCTAGAATGTAAAAGGATTATTAGATTTATTGCCTCTATGCTTGGACAAACAATAGCTTCATCTACTCCTCCTTAGCAACAATATACTTTGAAATACATTCTTCATGCTACTTTCTTTGGACTTCCATTTGTTGCTCATATCTCCACTGAGCTTCCATCTCTTGTTGGTCAACATGAGTTTGATGGGTGAGCTCCGCTTGTTGTGAAATATATTCTTGATGTCTCTTTATATCATCCAAATTCTTATTAAATTCTATCAAAATGCATTTGATGTCACTAATTCCCATATCATCAACATTCTAAGACTAACTAGGAAAGTGACAATGCTAGTTTAGCATAAAAATGACTTCAGGAGGTTGGTTAAAGGAATGAAAAGGTTGTCAGGGGGTTTGAGAAGGGGTGGGAGGGTGGAAAGTATATTGAGCATGTTTATCACCTCTTGTAATAAAGGTGTTTGGACTATAACCAATTGTATGATTAGTTTGATATGGTTGATAAAAGGGTGGAAATTTTGCATATTCATGAAATGGAAGAGTGAAATTTTATTTTCCATAATGTCTTGACATGTCTGAGCAAAGGGAGAGTAAGAAAAAATTTGAGATTATTTTAAAGCAAGAGAAGAGGTCTACTCAACCAAAGCAAATGGGTACATACCAGAAGAGTCACCAACAATGATGCATTATAATCAAAAAACATGAATTGTAGAGTCACCATGTGCTTTATTTGCATGCCTCTTCAAGGTTGAAAATGATGAGAGAAATACCACCTTCTTAGAAAGATGAAATAGAGTTCATCAATTTGTCCCACTAAGCGTTCCAAAAACTATCGTCACATGAAGTTTCCCTATTAAACATAGGCTTAGCATTCCAATGACACAACGGAAATTACCTCAAGCTATGGGACCTTTCATTTGAGGTTAGATCTTTGAAGAATTTTGAATTCCTCTCAAAACTAGATGCAACAATACTGGTCCAACCCAACACTAGATAACTCTACACTAATCCTAATCTATCAAACTAAACAAGGAAAATGGAGAAGAGGATGTTGAAAATTAGAAATATGGTGATGCACCAAGATTGAATATATTTCTTCTTTCATGTGGTTGCATGTGGCATCAACAACACCACTGGAAAGGATCACACATTTCTCTATTCCACCATTTTTATAAAAGAACATGAAGGATAGGGTCTGAAAGATCCTAAAAGGGGTGCAAATTACATATAATTAACACTTTCAATAAATTAGTACACTCATATAAACTATAAAATGATGAAATTTCATGCATGCATAGAGGTATCAAATGTGACACAAAATACAAGCATTAAGAAGAGGTAGAAATAGTGATTTTATTAACAAATATGCATGAAAGCCAATTGTATAGTTTCTGAATGCATAAGTAGCATAAGTATGCTAGAGAAAATCTAGGGAAGAAAAATTAGAATAAACACAAAAGTGCCTTATATCATTTGTAGGTCATAGAGAGAGAGATAGGGTATGTAACTAGGCAGGAAATCCCAGCCAAAACCATTGAAAATCAAGTGCAAGCATGTTTCCATCCAAATCCCAAGCCAAAATATTTCCATAATGGCCTTGAAATCATAGCCATGCTTCCACAATGATGAATCCATGAATGAAGATTAAAAAAAACCACACAATTTGTAACAAAAACATAATTAGGGATGACCCTCTAATAGAAAAGTGGTCTACAAACAATAAATGAAGCATGGGAACCATTTTTCCACTTGCAACTAGTTAAAAATCCATTTGAAATCATTCTTGTAGCTCCAATAATGAGATCTAGTAGTTGGGAAAGTTTGTGTAACATTAATGGTGATTTTGGGTCAAAAGATGAAAATCTATCAAGTGCGGGAGTGGGGAATGCAAAATAGATTCAAACATTTGTCCAAATGTCCGAAGGAAACCCAAAATCCTAAAAGGACCAAATTTCCTTTGGGCAATCAAAACCCCAACAGGACATTTTGAAGGAAAAATGTCCCTAAGGGAATCAAAACCTCAATAGGTCATTTTGAAGGAAAAATATCCTTGGGGGAATCAAAACCCCAAGAGGATATTTTGGAGGAAAAATGTCCTTGGGGAAATCAAACCTCGATAGGACATTTTTGAGGAAAAATATCCTTGGGGGAGTCAAAACCCTGACAAGACATTTTGGAGGAAAAATGTCCTTGTGGGAATCAAAACCTTGACAAGACATTTTGGAGGAAAAAATGCCCTTGGGGAATCAAAACCCCAATAGGAAATTTTGAAGGAAAAAAAGGGAAAGGGGAACTGGGAAAGGATTTAGACATTTTGACTTTGTCCAAATGTTTGGAGGGAACCCAAAATCCCAAAAGGACCAAAATCTCCCTAGGGAACTAAAAACCTCAACAAGACATTTAGAGGGAAAATGTTCTTGGGGGAATCAAAACACTAACATGAAATTTTGAAGGAAAAATGTCCTTGGGGGAATCAAAACCTTGATACGACATTTTGGAGGAAAAATTTCCTTGGGGGAATCAAAACATTGACAAGACATTTTGGAGGAAAAATGTCCTTGGGGGATCAAAACCCCAGAACATTTTTAACGAAAAATGTCCTTTGGTGAATCAAAACCCTTATAAGACATTTTGGAGGAAAAATGTCCTTGGGGAAATCAAAAGCTCGACGAGACATTTTGGAGGGAAATTTGGGAAAGGGGAACCAAGAATGGATTTGGACATTTGGACTTTTTCCAAATGTTCGAAGGGAACTTGAAATCCTGAAAGGACCAAAATGTCCCTAGGGAACTAAAAACCCTGACAAGACATTTTGAAGAAAAATGGGAAATTATCTACCCTCGACATTTTAAACTGGGTATTTGATTGAAGCTTGTAAAAGGGATAAAACAACTATTAGAGGTATATTTGAGTATGATAAACCTATTAATATTTCTCAGATCAGTTATAATTTATGGGAAATAAAATGTGAGACACAAATTGACAACATTTTGGCAATTTATGCAAGATGATTTCCTGCTAATGCCCCTTTAGTTCCATCTCTCAAAAGGTGGAGAACTATTTTTGAGGTTTCATTTTGGTGAACCCAACCTTCAAACCCTTCATTTATAATTTGGAGTGTATCATAGTCCTAGATTTAGCTTACATTAACTTTGGAATAGGTATTGCATTAGTTAATTTGCATTTAGAGCTTCTAAATATTGCATTAGTGAAAATTCATATAGGTTGCATTTTCACATCTTAGATCATTTAATTTCACTAAAATTCTGTGATTTCAAATAGTGAAATCAACATACAGGCTAGAAACCTTAGAATCAACTCAAAATTTGCTAAATTCGGTGTAAAAACCCTGTCTGGGACTTATTCACCCATGTGGGTGATTCAGTCCCTGTACAAGTGCTTTTCCCAAATTTTTGGGAATTCTGTGTTGATTGTTTTTTACTATTTGAATCCACCAAAAACCCTAATTGGGACTCATACGCCCCTCTAGGTGATTTAGTCCTAGATCATACCTAAAAATTCCTTTTACAACATTAAAAACTTAATTTTTGTGCTTATATTTTGTTGTTATCAGATAATTGTTTCAATTTGTTGATCTTTTGTTTCATTCATTTCATTAGATCTAGCTTAATTTGGTTTAGTTATTGTATTTCTTAATTTCAAAATGGCATTTACAACATTTCATTTTCAAATTGTTTCATAATGTAATAAAAAAATTACCTTGTTTAGAATCTGAAAATTGTATTTACACATTTCATTTTGGGTCATTGCATTGCATGTTAGGTCTCTTTCCATTTTGATTTTGTATAAATTACTTTTCACAAATGTTAGTATATGTCTTGTCTTTTCTAAGTTTGCAAAGAAAAATTTACTTAATAAGCATGTTAGTCATTCATTCAATATATTTCCTAGTTATGAGAGCCTCTTAGTGGAAGAAAGTGAAAATGTTGACTCTTTCCTTAAATCTACACCCCTTCCTATCTCTCCTATTTGTGGGAATGATGTGATAGAAGAGGATACAACCATAGATAACCATGTTGATCATAGTTGTTCTTCTCCCGATACCTCTCCTACTAGTGACAAAGGTATCTTGGTGAAAGAAGATGCAATCATTGAGAATCATGAAAGTCTTGTTTGTCCTTCTCATCTAACCCCTTTGGAAGATATTATGACACAAGAAGATGAGATCATTTCCACTACCTTACTTAGTATAAATTCATCTCTCAACACCTCCCCTACTTGTGAGAATGATTTAGAGAAAGAGGATACAATCGAGAATGATCATATTGATGTTAAAAGATCCAATGACTGAAATTTATAGCATTATTTCTCTCCTTCCTAATATCCCTAACATTTGGAAGACCTATTCGAACAAAAGGATCCAATAATTCGTAAGAATGAAAATCATAGTTGTCCTCTTAAGGCCTCCCCTATTTGTGATGAAGTTACTTTACAAAATCTAGCGATACAATGTGATGAACCTTTTGTTTAAGCCTCCCCTAAAAGCTCTCCTACTAGGGTAGAAGTTATGAATGAAATCATGGATATCATGACAATCATATTTATCCTTCTCCTAGTATCTCTCCTAGTTGTGAAGAAGATATTTTATTGTTTTAAGATCAAACCAATGAAATTCATGATAATCCTATTTGCCTCTCTCCCCTTGGAGAAAAAATTATTGAACAAGAGAATGCCATCATTGATAACTCCCTTATGATGAGGTTATTTTAGAAGAACCAACCTTTAAATGTCATGAACATCTAGTTTGTAGTTTCCTAAAAACTGTCATACTAGGGAAGATATCATGGTGAAAGAAATTGAGAACATTGACACAAGTCTTCAAATAATAGTGATTTGACTTCCCTGGATGATGATGAAAAGATGATGCTAGACCCCCTTCATTAAAAAAACAACAAAAATAAATTGTTGAGGTTATGCACGCATAAGTATCTATTAGATCCCTATTGATTATTGGACCTCCTAAATACTTTGTGGGACATCCTAAGAATCCTCTACTTCTTTATCCACCCTCACAACAACAACAAACTCAAAACAAACCTGAACTTATCCTTTACCCACCCTCAAACCAACCACAAACTCAAAAAAAGACCCATCCTCATCCTCGACCCACCTAAGAATAATGTTTTGCAATAATTGAATTATAACACTGTTGCTCATACATATTACACTTGAAACAATCTGCAACCAAGACAAACACCTTCAATATCCCTCCCATTACCTAACCCTATCTTTTCTAGTGCCCCTCGTTTGTCTTCACATAACAAAAAGGAGTACTGTAGACACTAAAAAATGGCTTAGGCCTACGACTACATTTTTTCATTATTAATTCAAGATACCCACAAAAATGATTAAATGATTTGATCATTTAATTACAACTTAACATCACATTTCCTCTAATTAATTAAACAATTTTAATCATTTAATTAATTCATTTTCATTATTCTTCTAAAATTGATTAATTAAGTAAATTAAATTAATTTATCTTAATTAAGTCACTAATTAATTCTAATCTCCTCTTTTGATTAATTAAATAAGTTTCATAAATTTATTTATGTCATCGTATTCTCCCACATTTAATTAAATGAATAAAAAATATTTAATTAATTATTCTACCTTCTCATCTAAGGTGCCTCCATTAATTAATTATTCTACCTTCTCATCTAAAGTGACTCCATAAATTGAATAATTCATTTGATTCACATACATTTCCTCCACAAAATAAAGAATTAATTTTATAATTGATTCTTCTATTTGAGCATGTCTCCTACATTTTCAATTAAATAATCTCATGCATAATTCTCTCCACTCTTGACAAACACTCTCTCTTAGTTCACTCAGCTAACTAGTCTATCACCTCCATTTGAATCACACACTCTAATCAATCAAATCACTTAACTATTCAATCAACCTCCTATACAACCAGTTGATTAATCAATCAAATCACTTAATGCTTCAATCATCTTTCATTCAAATCACTTAACTGCTCAATCAGGTCCTCACACTCAATCTTGACCATTCGAATTCAAATCAATCTCGACCATCGAATCCATAAATATTCTATAAAAGAAGCCTTTTTACTCCATTTTTGGTAATCACAATCTTCAAAATTTTGTTTTCATAATACTTACAAGAAAATATTACATACTCACTATTGTGCCTATAGCACACACACCCCATTCAGAACAGGGACCCTCTCTTTTCTCTTCACTCGGTTAGTTTTTCCTTCACCTCGTTTTGTGTGCCCCCTAATTTTTAGTCCTAGGTGGTCAAGGAGCCCTAGAGTTATCATCCTAAGCTAACCAAGTTTCACCACCTCCAAAATTTCCAAGTCTCTGGCCTCTGCAGAGTTCCCTAGGCAGTTTTCCTCCAAACTTTAAAACTACTGACTCTCATGTAATGCGGGTCTGGCCCTTTGGGCCACCCTATGCAGAATTCCATGGAATCTTCACCATTTTGAATGGCTGACTCGAGACATCCTCCTGCCTCGCGAGATTCATAGCTTCCTTCGCCATTTCTATTGATGACTTGCCAGATGACTGACTTTTGGGTGTCGTTTGCTTTACGAACCTCGCTGTTCCCGCCATCATCTTTTCGAAATGAGCATCCACCAACCATAGCCTCATCCATACCCACATTAATGGTGGTAATTAAATGCTCAAAATTCTATAAATATCTAATTTTGACAAGTAATTTTCACTATGAGAACTCCAGAAGACTTGTCAGAGCCCCAACAATCACCGCCTTCACACTCGCAGGACTTCATCACCACTCGAGCATCGTTGTCTACAGTTTCTTCGCGCCATTCATCAAATTCTCTAGGTTATTTTTTTGGCACCCTCCATGCTGTGAGTTTTCCTTGATTTCCACAAAATTTATTAAATTCTAAAATGGGGAAAACTTAAAAGCTAACTAGATATCTAAATGGCGAGCAAAACCAATTTCATGAATATTGAAAAATCCCTCGAAATTGACCCTAAAAGTTCATGTGGAACTCCTACCTCCCGTGGCCATTCTTGAACCGGAGAAACCATGCCCTTGTAGACTGCATAACACCCACTACCATTTTCATGCTCCTCAAATGTTAAACTCTAAAAATGGTCAACATCCTTTGCGAGTCTGCGTATGCGAGAGGGCACTCGCACTCTGCCATCATACTCAAACTTGAATGAAAAACGTGAGTTAAAATTGGGATCTGCCATCCTTGTTGGGCTTGCAAAGGCAAGCTTCTCCCTCTAGATCGCCACTCATATCAAGTTGTTTCAAAATGGAAAACTTGCCTCAATCACCCACCTCGCGAGTCCCGCACAAACCATGACTGCCGACCAAACTCAAGTGCATAAACCACCCTTGTGGACCATCCAAGGAAGACTTCCACCATCTTTTCGTCGACACTTGCATGACTATCTCGAAAGCGATGAAAACATGAGATCATTCTGATGGTCGGGTCCCACCCTAGTTGTTGTCACCCGATCCCCTATGCTAAAAAAATGGCTAAGTGTTGGCTCTTTGGCAGGTTGCCCATTGCAAAATTTTTCCCACAGGATTCCATCTTAAGTTTTCCATTTTGAACGGCTAGTGATCTTCATTTGTCTGCTTTGCGGACCTCGCACAAAATGAATATGATTAAGTGTGGAGTGCCTTGTGGATTGCGCCATGCAGGAGGCTGCTTGTGGAACTTCGTCCCACTCTCGCCACTTGAAACTGTTGATAACCTCTATCACCTCGCTATGCAAAACCCAACCCTACCGCCTCCTTCCAATCATTTATGATCAAATGAGTAATACTTGAGCTTCTATCGATGACTCCTCTAGACCTAACCATGTGGTTCATTCTATGTGGACCGTCCTCCTCTTCTCACCATTCCAAATGGCAAGCGTCTGACATCCTTTCACATCTCATCACCTGCGCCTGGCTAAACGAAATGAACTTCAAAGAGAAAACAGTGTCATCCTCCAAGACCGTGGATCTTGCATTGCGGGGCACCACCTTTCCAGTTTCATTTCAAATGATAGGGCTTCCAAACAGCCAAGAGGCTCCCTACATCCACATACCTTGAGCCCTCATGCCAAAATTATTGACTTAACACCTCCAGAGCCTCAAAGTTGACTCGACCCACATGCTAAAATGATTTAACCTACTAATGGGCTTCACCTTATGACCAAAATCCTGATGCGGGTGGGACCATGCAGGTCGTCATGTCCTGATTCTCATTCATTTGTGACTACCTCCAAAATGGCTGCCAGCCTAGAGTAATCCGCACCCCTAGGCCCGCATTGCCATAACTCCCTCAAACGAAAGGCTAACGATGATCTGAAAGAAATGTTGATATCATTGAATGATGAATTATTTGATCTAATGTTGTTTCTATAGGATTTTGCTAACATTTATCATTTTTTACATTTGAATGTGCTTACTACTCCCTTGTTTGCAGGATATATGGAGCTAGCTACGGGACCTTCGAAATTCTCCATAGAAAAGGAAAAGGGAAAGAGTCCATCCAAAACACCAAGGGGTAAAGAGAACAAAGATCAAATGAAATACAAGTTTCAAGGGGTAGAAATCAATACCAAGGTCACCACAGACTAGGACAAGATCTTAGACACTAACCTGGGACATATAGACCTCGATGAATTCAAGTAGAGGGTCATCGTCAACCCTGCCGCAGAGAATGCTAGAAGGATCAAAAGAAGTGGGTTGGCCAAGGCTGCCATTTTCCCGCCTGCCCTCATAGCCCCCGAGTTAGTAATGGCCTGTAGAGAGGCATATCAGGAGAACACTAAAAGAATAGTGGATAAGGATGGCAACATACTAGTCAATTTATCCTCCAAGTCCATTGGGAAAACCTTCCATATACCCACCTTTTATGAAATGGAAGAAACAACTAAGGAGTATGCTAAAAGAATGTGGAAAGATGACCCCCTCAAATGCAAAAAGTATATTAATCATTACTAGCTAAAGGACAAGAGGGATAGTAAAAACAAGGTACCCCAGGAGCTCTTTAGGAGCAATTTCTATGAAGACTACCATGATCTGGTGACCTTACTGAGCAGAGTTATGGGTCTCCCAACTATAACATTCTTCCAAGAGTGGATGTTTTATTTTATAGAAGAAATCATCAAGGGAAAGACTAGATTCCATTGGGCAAGAATGATTAGCAAGTGCCTACATGAGCAGTTTGTAGTTGTGAAGAAAACCTCACAATTCTACATGACCTCATACCTGGTCTACCTACTGGCTAACCATGCTCAATACAGAGGACTATTTGTGACCCCAAGACAAACTCTAGGGAGGGAACTGAAGGTCTATGATAGATACCCTTAGCTTCAATTCAAAAACTTCAAGAAGGACTACTACAAAGTCAATGATTCCTTCATTGGGCATATTATCATATTACTAGGAGGTGACTTCAAGAGGAGAGTCACTCACAGTGCCAAGACCTTCATCCTTCAATTCGGCTTTCTATTTATCCAATTTCCCAAGTTTGCATACATTCGAACTGAGGGTTTCTCAGAGAGACCATATAAACTACCCCAGTACCAAAATGATTGGTTCGCACTACTTGAGCTTTCTAGGCAATTACAACATGCTCACACGCTGCTAAGTGAAAAACACTAGCCAAGAATTCCATATCCTTTAACATTCGGCCAGGGAATTTATGCAATCCCTGCATCTCAATGTGTGGAATATTCTAAGGATTTAAATGAGTACAACTTCGAGCTCCACACTGCCAGGCCACGGATGGATCTATATGGAAAGTTGAAAAAGATGGTTGGAAAAGACTATGCCCACCTCAACAATGTTGAGGACTTCTGGGAAAATTGCAGAGATGATAAAGGTGTCTGCATGAGGCACCACATGTGCATGACGACCTATTTTTTTTAGATATTCAACTTGTTTCCAGTACCAGATCAAGTTGTGGAAGAGGAGAACATGGTGATAGACCCAAGGTACGATGTCATCACCAACCTATTTCTACCTCTGATTGACTAGAATGAGGATGAGGTCAATGACCTCAATATTTTGATGAAGCCAATAGAGGCAAGGACAAAGCTGTTGGAGTTAACAACCCAAGATCTTCAATATGCAACGCCAAAGAACCTCCACAAGAGATAGAGAGAAGCAACAATGGAAGATGCTATTCCACCAAACAAGGATTGCAATATGATACAATATGATCAATGCAATACTATACAATGCTATATGCCATCTATTAACAAATATGCTAGAGATGCCTTGCTTATAAAGGCAAGGATGAGAGATAGGATAAGACAAGATCATGACAAGTGTCTTAATCCTATCACATGAGACAACTAACTCATAACTACCTAGGAAAGTGGAAATTCTAGATAAGATAACTAATACTTATCACAGATACTGACAACTAATATCTAAGTAAACTAACATTGAATTAAATTTCAGTCCGGGAACAAACTAGGTACAAGACTTATTCACACCAACAAATCAAGGCATGCTTCTATAACGGAAAATGAAGATCCTCAGAAGTCTGATGAATCTGAAGACCAAGGAAGTAATGCAAAAGACCAAGGTCGGTCATATCAAATCGCTCCATCAATGCTCGCTGTGTACTCTGAATCATGGAAGTAGAACTTCCTGTGAGAATCAAATCATCCACATAGAGCACAAGTATAAGTAGATCCTCTCCATGTCTCTGTGTATAAACTGTGGGATCGGAATGGCAACGAGTATAGCCGGAAGCAAGCAAGAAACTATCCATCTTCTCATACCAAGCCCTAGGGGCTTGTTTGAGACCATACAATGAACGTCGAAGCCTGCAAACAAGTGAAGAGTCTTGCACAAAACCTGGTGGCTGCTGCTCCATATAAGATCTCCTCATGAAGATCCCCATGCAAGAAGCACTCTTCACATCCATGCAAAACAACTGACCATCCCTGTGATGCAGCTATAGCAAGGACAAGGCGAATATAATCCATCGTGGCAACAAGAGCAAAGGTCTCAAATAGTCAATCCCTTCAACCTGAGAAAACCCCTTTGCAACAAGACGAGCCTTGTACTTGTCAATGGAACCATCTGCTGCATACTTGGTACGATACACCCACTTGCATCGAACCAACTTTCTTCCCTTAGGAAGAGGCACAAGATCCCAAGTATGATTCTTCATCAAAGAAGAATACTCATCAGCCATAGCACTATCCCACTCTGGAATACCTAAAGCATCTAAAAACTTCTGAGGATCATCTGAAACTGCATGACTCAAAAGACTAATTCCAGAAGTCTGAGGACGAGTGCGGCGAGTGTCTGTGGGATCACCAACAAGAGGACCAGCCTCCTCAAGAGTAACTCGAGCCCATCGTGGCCTAGTGGGTGAGTGAGGAGGAGGTTCATCAAGACCATCATCAAAATCTTCCTCAAGTAGCAAAGTATCATCAACTGAAGAAGACTGAGTAGGTTGTGATGAAGAAGAAGTTGAAGGAGGATCTGGCTGGGTGAAGGTCTCAGAAAACTGAACATCACGTCGGAAATGAACCTCTCGTGTGTCAGGATCAAACAATCTGTATGCCTTCACATCCTCACAATAGCCAACAAAGATGTAACGCTGACTCTTCTTCTCCATGGATTTACGCCGACCATTCGGAATGAATGCCCAAGCCTCACTACCGAATACTCTGAAGAAGGAAACATTTGGCTTGCGATGAGACCAAGCCTCCTCAGGGGTCATATTTCGCACTGCCTTGTGGGGCATACGATTCTGAATATAGTTGGCACAATTGATAGCTTCGGCCCAAAAAGCGGGAGCCATGGACCTAGACTGAATCATACAATTGGCCATTTCCCTGAGAGTCCTGTTCTTTCTCTCGCCACACCATTCTGCTGAGGAGTGTAAGGAACTGTGTGCTGATGAAGAATACCATTCGCACTGCAAAAATCCTGAAATGCCTGATTGACATACTCCCCCCCATTATCTGTGCGTATCTGTCGAAGAGAAAAACCTGACTGCTTCTCCACAAATAATTTGAAGGTCTTGAAGTTGGTGAGGACTTCACTCTTGAGCTTCAGAAAATAGACCCATGTCCGGCGGGAAAAATCATCAATGAATGTTAGCACATACTTGGCCCCTGAAAAAGAAGGAGTTGGGAATGACATAAGATCACTATGGACCAACTCAAGGGGTGTGGTTGCACGTGTAGCGTGACCCTTAGGAAAAGGATCTTGATGTTGCTTGCCAAGAACACATCCTTGACAAACACCATCTGTGCAAGTGATCTTTGGAAGACCAACCACTAAGTTATGTGCTTTCATTTGCTGAAGATATCTATAATTCAAGTGCCCAAATCTCTCATGCCAAAGCTTGCTCATTGAATCAGCATGAGCAACAAAACATGAACCTGATGTAGACTCAAATCCATCAAATCGATACAAATGATTCTCATGATCAACTACTCCTGTTGCGACAACCTTCTCAGGATCTTGTAACTGTCTAATAGTCACATTTTGTGGAGAAAACTCAACTAACTTCCCATCTCCAGAATGACAAATCTGATATACGGAAAGAAGATTCGCTGAAATATCAGGAACAAGTAAAACATCCTCAATGCACCCATCTAGCATTTGAACGGAGCCTGTCCCCAAAACTGGAATCTGTGAAGAGTTCCCAACGGCAATCTGAGAAGTAGAAGTATGAACTATGGAATCAAGAAGTTCTCGTGAATTTGTCATGTGATGTGAGGCACCTGAATCAAGAATCCAACTATCTGAAGGTGAATGCATAGCTCGTGCAGAAAGAGCTTGCCCTTTGCCCATGGAAGAAGGCTTAGCCACTGAAATATTGTGCTTCTTCATGGCTTCCTCCAAGGCCTCTAATCTCTTAAAGCAATGAGATGCATCATGTCCAATTTTTCCACAAAATGAACAAGGATCTCCATTCTTTTTCTTGGACTTGGAAGAAGAATCTCCAGAGGTAGAAGAAGAAGGAGATTGAGTGGACTTCTGATTGTTCTTCGGCTTCGGTTTGGAGGGATTCTCACTACCAGAAGATGATTCTGCTTTGGGCTTCTTCTTGTTCTTTCCTTTACCCTTGGATGATTGAGCCATTAGAGCATGATTCTTAGAATTAGGTAAGGCATCCAACTGAATTAACTTGGCCTCCTCCCTAGTAAGACGCTCACAAAACAACTCAAATGTAGGCATTTTGTAATCTTTCCCTATTGCATCCATAGTTGAATAGAAAGTAGAAGAAAACACTTGATAAGGGCCCTTTAACTTAGACAGAATCAAGAAGATACATTCATCACTAGAGACATCACGTCCACATCCTTTCAACTGTGACAAAATCATCTTGAATTGAGCAAGAAAATCCTGCATTGAAGGAAACGCATCTGGAGAGAGGGATTGAAGTTCTGCTTGAAGTTGCAAGGTTCTAAAATGATTTACTTTACCATACAATTCTTCAAGTTTGTCCCAAACATTCTTAGGTGTTTTGCACTCCGAAATATGAAACAACAGATTATTATCAGATACATGTAAGCCAATGAGCCCTTTTGCTTCATCCATTTTACATCTATGGACAAACTTTTCATAATCCCTTGTAAATTCAGGTTGTTCTGCATCTAACATTGGCCATAGACCCTTAGATTGTAACAACTGAGTCATTTTTAGCTTCCATGTATGATAATTATGTGGAGTGAGTGGTTCAATTTGCCTTAGATCCGCCATGAATCACCAAAATAAAAGGACAATGTGGCACTTAAATTGTGCCTTTCACCCCCCCAGAATGTATTAAAAACTGATTTTGCAACCCCCCCAACAAATTACAATGAACAATTTTTTGCAATTTTACAAGTGACAAGCTCAAATCAACCGTTTATAACACACGGTGATTTTTACAATTTTTCAGAAAAAATAGCTTGCAAAGCTGAAAACAGAGGTTACAAACAGATTCCTTGCGATTTTCTGATCAATTTCAAAAAAAAGTTTGCCAAATTTCGACTTCGTTGGCAAAAGTTACATCAAGAACAAGCAATAAATGCACCTGTACCTTCAAGCTGAAAATTTTGGCAAAAAATGGCAAAATCTGGAAAAATAACCTGCACCACTGAGAATTTCGTCAAACCAGCTTTCCGACGATATCTTGTTTGCGAAAATTTGATGTCGTGGCGAAAAGTTATGCAACAAAGAAAAAAG
>VDFB02057744.1:0-14819 GCA_007258455.2 Sequoia sempervirens
AGCATAATAGATATTTGCAAATTGGGCGGTGATCTATAGTATAATGCATTAATGCGTTTACCAACTCCACTCAATGTAGTAAGACCAAATTTATGGCAGTTGAAAGCATATCTGATATTTCATATAAGTTATCCCATTTGAAGTGACATTTCGATTGCAAGCAATGAACAAAATCTATAAATCTATCAAAAATGGCACTGCGCATTTATTGTGAGCAACATTTGATTTGATACATTCTTTCATTCAATGCATTGTTGGATTTTATGCGGTAAATTTGTGCACTTGTCTGAAAACATTCCTAGTTTTCCAGTAATTTTTTGTTGTTTTCCAGCGTGAGACAGGGTTTACGCTTAAACTTGACACTATATATAGCCTTTAGGCTAATAACTAGCACTTGCACCGTGAGACAGGGTTTACGCTTAAACTTGACACTATATATAGCCTTTAGGCTAATAACTAGCACTTGCACCTGGGGGAGGTGCAAGGAATACGCTGATAGTATTATATAGTTACTTGGAATTTATGGCTTGCTTCTCCTATTAGTGTTCAGCTATGTTTGAAGGGATTATTGATCCTTTCAGTGCAAAAGATTTTCAACTTTTTAAGTCAAAAGGCCCTAATGTATTGATTCAAGAAACAAATTACAAATATAAAACATAGTTTGTTGTTAATACTGCCTTCTTCAACTACAATGATTGATTCAACTGACTTCTTAGTGAATTTTTGAAGCCTACAGGACCACTTATCACACATCATCACCTCCTTGAGCATTGATAGCTAGTGACGAAAGACACTTGAAATCGAAAAATCCTGTGAGCAAAAGTATCTTTGTTCGTAGAGATTGAACTAACTTATAACAAGCTTATTTGGGTAGCTGCACAGAACAATTGTACTGAGCTTGACTGTGCGATCTAAGCTTCATTTTTTCAGGAACAATATCTACTTTTTTGAATGTGGAATATGGAAAACATAATAAAGATTTGACTGTAAATTAACTATCTAATCAAGGTAAGTAACATCTACTACTCTATTTTTCAAACAAATCTAGTAAAGGAAACCTCCTATTAATTAAGTTTCCACTTTTCTAAGTAATAACCTACTACTCTGGAATGATTTCCTGGATACTTAACCACATATAATACAAATGACAAGAATAAAGTTAGAAGGATTCACTTTCCTGACATAACCTTTCAAGAAAGTAGTACAGACTCTTATCCACATTCCAATATAATCATTACTAAATGTTAATAAAGTTGCAAAAAAGAATACCATAATGTATGGTGTAACACCAACTTGAAATTTTTTCAAGGGATTGTTGTGTAGTGTTAAAAGAGGGTGATTCAAATTCAAATCCCCATGTCACATTATGACAATTACAACCCAACAAACATGTACGTGCAATGAAACCTCCCTCCCCAGGGCTTGTTCATCCCTACAACTAGTTTGGGCCTGGTGATATTGCCATTTACCCTTAACCAAAAAAAAAGGAACTTGCAATGCTAAAGAGGTCACAAAAAATTGTCTTGGAATTCACATCAGTGGGGTTATAGCTATGGATTTTTTGCACAATATCAGAGTGAATTTCCTTAAAAGAAGCAAATTGTATTATTCGCACAAGGGAAATTTTTTCTTCAAATAACATCTAAAAATTCTAAGTTTTCCAATTCTCGTCTTAGAAGGTTGCCCTATAACTGGAATAAACTATTTTTGAACATATAAGTTTCTGACATTTTCATAAGTTTCAACACCATTCAATTCCAGAAAAGTGACTTCTCGTCTCCCAAACATAATGATTGAAAGAAACAAACAAGAAAACACTAGGATAGAGAAAAAAATATTGTTTTTGACACTTGAATATCCATAATAGAAATAAACCTCCTCTAATAAAAAATGTGGCAATGGTGGGAATAAAGTCAACTTAGAAACTACAACTTAATAGACACAATTTTAAGAACCCAAGCATATGGCATGCTCACAAATGTTGCTTCTATATGAGTACAAATTTGACTGGTCTTTTTGTTTGGATGCTTCTTGAAACACAACCCTATAGGTGATTACACTGCATAAAATTTTTATTTTCATTGAGATACCCATAATTGAAATACAACTATATTTCACAAAGCTCACCCAGTATTCACACCCAACGAATCTAGATGGATGTTTGCCTCTGGGTATGATTCAAGAAGTTGAGGCAGTCAATTGACAGAGGAAGGAAAGATTTAACACAATACTTCTCGTTTGGATTCCTTGATCTCATTATTGTTGGGAATAGGATGACATTTAATTGCAATCCTAAACATATTTCATGTATCTCCCAAGTCCTTGGAAAGTGTTCCCCAACACTAGGATTAGAAAGAGATTAAATTCGAATGAAATGAACATGTAAATTGACATTTGTAATTATTCCTAAATGATAGGAACATGTGGGGATGCCCAAGAAGAGCTCCTACAAGATAGGAGCACATGGGGCACCCACATGGAAGGTGGAACTCACCTTGCTTAAGTTAACTGTTTGGAGGATAAATAACACTTCAGTAATGCATGTAAAGATCCTACAAATTAGGGATTGATATTTACATGAGTGAAGTTCAGTTCAATTCAATTCAGTTTAGTTTAGTTTAGTTCAATTCAGTTATGGTTCAGTTATCTTCAGTTGCATGTAGTTATCAGTTAAATGCTAGTTGACTTCAGTTGACTTGAGTTGTATGACTAATGACTTCAACTGCATGATAGATAACAGGTGGATACAATCTGTTAAGTGGGATGATCAATAATGCATAATGTTTGCATGAATTGATGGAGAGATATGTTTTAGTTAACTAAGATTGACTTGGGACTACCTTGGGCGCCCAAGTTGGCATCTTTGAGTTAATACCTTTTGCATGAGAAGATATTTACAAGGCTCAATTAAGTGGGGCCAATATTGGGCGCCAACTTTGAGGAGAAGCTTGGAAGATATTTTCTTGACCAACAATCAGTTAAGTGTTCAGTTTGGGGCGCCTAAATTGAGGAGACTTTGGTTTTGACTTCATGTTATAGTGTAGAACTCTACTTGCCCAATCTAGGCATAGATATTTTTGAGGAGATTTGTGCTCTTGTTTTGATCAACTCTTTGGAGTTTACAATGCTCATAATTGTCTATTAATTACAACAAGTTGAAGAGAGTTTTATCAGAGTTTATTGCAGGTTGTGAAGAAGGATTGTTGAAGGAAAAAGAAGCATATCAATTAAGGATTGATACATTATTATTGTAATCTTGTTCTAAGGTTAAATAATACATGCACTACTAATTCTGGTGGTGGAGTTTTTTTTCGAAATGGTTTCTCCACGTATATGATGTGTCACTTGTATCTTTTTGTCTTATTCTTCTACAATCTTTTGTCTCTTTCTACAATTGGTAAAATTGATCTAAATGGATAATCATACACAAAGAATTGTAACACATAACACTTAATTAGATCTACAGTCTCATAGTTTTACAAGTTTTAAGCTACATAATTACCTCCATTTTCAACAATTGTCCCAAACAAAGAGAATGTTAAGTGGCAATTTGGTCACTGATTATGAAGCTCCTAATAAAATTACTGTGAAGAACTGCTATCTCTAGCTCTTCTATAATGGCATAAAACTAACATAAGAATTTTGTAAGGAAAATAAAAGATAAAAAATATTACGCAACCCTACCAAAGCATAATTTGTTTTAAATGAGATGAACCCAAACCAATCTCACTACAACTACTACTCCAATCTATTCACAGTAAACAAAACCCAAAAAATTACCTTGAGATTCTGCACAAATTGCGTCGTGCTGTCAATGATGGCCATGAGTGGAAACATGTAGAGTTTGCAAAAAAAGTATTATGAAACCTTGCCAAAGCATATTTTTTTGAAATGAGATGAACCCCAACCAATCTCGCTACAGCTACTACTTCAATCTATTCACAGTAAATGAAATGGGTAGAGTTTGCAAAAAAACTATTACGAAACCCTACCAATGCAAAAAAAAATTTAAATGAGGCGAACCAGAACCAATCTTACTACAGCTGCTACTTCAATCTATTCATAGTAAATGGAAAGTAGGTTTTCCACATTTGCTTTCACTATCTGGAGCAGATTTATAACCAATATTGGTTGTGATGAAGCAACTTCGTAGTAGGTTGACGATAAATATTGGTGGTGATCAAGCGGCTATGTAGCAAGTTCAATGAGAATTAGGTGGGTTTACAGATAGTTGACAACAGAGGTAAAAATTAGGGTTAAATTATCCTCCATTTTCTGGCAATCTTTTTTGACATGAGACAATTTATACCGTGTGAGATAACTTCCCAGTTGGAATTAATTAGCTGATAGGCTATTTATTGTAGGCACAACCCACTGATTTTGTCTCATGCCTGAATAAATTTTGTTAGAATTTATCTCACGCTTGGATAAATCTCATCAGAATTTGTTGGTAAATAATTTGGCCCCTCGAATAAGATTTTGAATGTGGAATGGCTTATGCCCAATGACTCCCTACAACAGATACCAATAATGCTTTGGTGCCTTCTTGGAGATCTTGTACACTGGTTACTCCAATGTCTGGTGGCTTGAATGACAGATCCATTTCTGCTCAACGGCCCTCCACAACAAGTGCCTGCAACACTCCAGTGCCTTATTGGTGATGCCCTTCAGCTGCAATCACAAATGCTTCAGGTCACTCTTCATCGACTGTTGTTCCAATAGTTGCATGTGGTGTTGGTAAATTTACTAAGGACTTATGCACAGGATCGGGTCACTCTTCCTGCGGCTTCCCAACGGCTCCAGAGCAAGGCCTTTCAATGGATCCTTGCAACTCCAAACCGCAACCTCTATTTCCTTCATGGCAAAAGCAGTCAGTTGCAACGGATCATGCTACCTCCTCTTCTTCCTCGAATGCTACAAAACAGGTCATGTTGCTTCAACCTATCACTTCAAAAGTAAAATAATTAAACGAGCTTCATGGTGGAAAGAAATTGTAAGTTGAGGAGTTACGATTCTCATAAGACAATGCTACTCTTCTCCAGTATAAGCACAATGAGTGAAAATATGATCTCTATTTTTTTAGATGCCTTACAAAAAACACACCAATTTGGGGCAATTATACCTCTTCATCTCAGTTTTTCTAAGGTTGAGCTACTGGTTTTGCATCATGATCCAAAAGAAGAAATTAATTTTGAGATGGCAACCTTGTGCCAAATACATTTCCATTTTGGCATGATTGGAAAGTTACCGTCGAGCAGCTTGTATTGTTTTCTCACAGAATTGTTTATTGAGCCAGAGATGCTACCCCAAATGAGCTTGTCTTCACTGATGAATCAATGGGAAGTGTTTCTTCCATAGAAGAAACACTAGTACACAAACAACAATATATGACTAAATAAACTACTAAAAATTGCATATAAATGACTAGCTTTAGTCATGTGACTATTGGTGGTTTATTTGTAGTCATTTATAACACCACTAAATTTATGACTAAACAGTTTTAGTCATTTATTTAGTCATTAATTTGGTCATTGATTTGGTCATTTATTTAGTCATTTATTTAGTCATATGTTGGTGTTAATTTTAGTCAACGTGACTATTTTGGTAAGTTTTTGTTGTAGTCATCTATAGCACCTGGAATTTATGACTAAACTATTTTAGTCATTGTTTTAGTCATTGATTTGGTCGTTGATTTGAGTCATTGATTTAGTCATTTATTTAGTCTGCTTGATCATTTATTTAGTCATGGTAGTCAGCATATTTAGTCATATATTTGTGGTCATTATTTTGGTCATTATTTTGGTCATTACTTTAATCATTAGTTTAGTCTATATTTAATCGGTGATTTAGTATGTATTTAGTCATTAATTTAGTCATGTATTTGAATTAAATTTACAAATCAAATCCTAAACTAATTGAAATCCTCACAAATTTATGCATAACTTCAAGTATCATAAATTGATATTTAAAAACACCATGGTAGAAGACTAAAATGCTTGAACAAATATGATTGATGGAACCACAAACTCAAATGAATTACAAATCCAAAGGGAGCCACAACCACGGTATTTGTAGTGGAGAAAAATACTCCTAAAATTTACTTCAGTAAGCCTCATTGGAAAATAAAAATCTCATTAGTTACATTCAATGTCTCAATGACACTGTACAACTTATAGACACTATATAAACAAAAGACTCATATTTTCATATACTTATACTATTTTCCCCTTAACTGCAATCCTTTTGGAAGGGCAGCAACCTCCTATAGGGGCTTGACCCATTTAATCCCCTTGCAAATCCACAACTTTCCCGCCACTATTGGTTTTAACTCCTCCAAAATCTTCCTCATTGGTATTCATGACCTTTCACTTCTCCAATTTGGAGCTACAACCTAAAAATAAGGTTTTGAAATTTGCACATCAAAAACTCATAAAAGTCAAATAATATAGAGGATAAAATTCAAATATTTTCTTTTCCTTTTCCAACTATGGCACCCTAAACTTAGGCGCTAGATATAGTGAATGTATCAAAATATAACATCCATCAAAAGCATATTTGGAAGTAGATTTTTATCAGATATTGTAGTTGCAAGTTCCACTAATTATAATAAAGATAAATAGTTTTACCTTTCTACATCAACTAATGCAATTCTGATAACTTTTAGAGGATTGACAATGCTAGCCTTTATCATATCAACATACTCACCTGCAAGTTGCAACACAACATTAAACTTATTAATTAGACTCAACATCTAAGAAAGAAAAAGAAAATTCAAACATTATCAATTTAGTAAAAAAATTATCAATTTCAAAGATCAAAGTAGCCAATGCTTCACTCTCTACATCCTCTACTACAATCAAAAGAGGCCTTTGTTTCTATGATAAATGCAACAAGAAATTATATTATTTGTCAAAACTTATCACTATGTACTTATAAACTCAAAATCATTTAAATTGTCAAACTAATCGACATGAATACCTAATTTCTTTCTATCACATACACTTTAGGTATACAAGATCATTGAGAATCCCAATTATTGAACTAAGAAATTCAACAACACAATGAAATTATATCTTAAGTAAAATGTAAATCAAATCAACATTACATGTCTCAACTTATCAATTGATCTCAAATTGTATATACACCTTTTTCATATAGCTTAAGGACATCTACAATAGATATGCACAAAATGAATTTGGTGGAAAGACTTTAAAAACTTTCAAGCGAATACAATTTTCCATCAATGCATAGACAATACATCCCTATAAGAAATATTATACTCTCTCAATTAAATATTATTACATATTATTCTATTGGGGACAATTTACTTTATCAGGGGGAATTTTGTTTAGAAAACCTAGATCACCAACATATCAGCTCATGTGAGAGGTCAATAACTCACTATTAAGCCTACACATGGCACATGCATGCAAAAAATAACAAATAAAAATAAAGATCATGCATCATACAATAAGTATAAGACAAAAAAATGTCAAAAGAGCTATGTTAGGACTTAAAAATAATAATCCCACATATTTGCATTAACATCTATTCATTTATCTCCTAGTCCTTACAAAATCTTAGTAGACTCAATTTCATGATGTAGACAAATTACTAAGGTTCATGTAAAAAAGCCATTTTTGTAACCAACATACCCAAATAATCACATTCATGAAATCCATTGAAGTCCTTTGATACCATCGGGCTAACAATACTCTGTCAGTGGAACTCCCATCACCACCCCACCGATAGCTCGATAGGGGCAATTCATATCCTCCTTACATCAACATAATATCCTTCCATTTCCACAACTCTGGTGCATCGACAGAATGAATGATGAAGCTCCCCCGATAGCCCAATATAATCATGGGGTGTCAAAGTCTAACACTTATCAGTGAAGCTGGGATGCATCGGGGTAACATCATTTGATGTCTTACCGATAGACCGAAAGAAAAACTCTTATTGGTGGAGAAGGTGGCCATTGGTGGAAAACAAACCAAGGTCCCAACGATATAGCGATGAATGATTACTACTAGCTGATGTGGTGTCAAAAGCATCGTCAAGATATTTAACATAAATGCTCTCTCTAATGACAAGACTGAAGCAGGTGGTATATTAATGAGCCAACATAGAGGTGAATTGCACCACAAATTAATCATACAATTTGCAGAAACTAGAAAGGCTGTGATAAGGGAAAAAGTAGAAAGGACAAACTCGGAGTTGTCACGCAGTGAAGCCAGGAAAAGCAAAAATTCACGTAAGTACTCCACTCTTAGCTAGAAAGTTGCATTTTTTTAGAGTTTGCAATGGAAGAAAATGTGGAAAAACCTAAGGAAAAGAAACAAAAAATTAAAAAGAGGAATTTAAACCAAGACTTGATAGATCAGTGTCTAGGGTCAGGGCCAAGACCTAGAAGAAGTGTTCAAGCAAGTAAATTGTTAGATAAAAATAGGGGTCTTGGGGATGTTTGGATGCCACACTGGGGCTATGAGCTTTTTATGTATCACTACAAAAAATAATTCAGATTTCAACCAGACTATAACCCATGGAGATTGAACTTAGGAAGACTTGTGGTGCCAAACGTGTTCATCAACGTAGAATTGGTGAAAGCTCTAGCCAGTTGGTATAATGCCAAGAAAAGAACTATTTAATCACCAAATGGGGCCGATATGCTTGTTATCTCCCAAGACCTAATCTCTAATGTATTTCAGTTAGAAGGTCCCATGAACTTTCCATTCACCATTAGAGAATTTTTGATAGAGTATTGTTGCATGGATACTAGTTACAAGAGATGAAAGCTAGCTTTGTACAGACCTAAGAATGAGCAAGGTCAACTCAAAAAAATTTTGAGCAATGAAAACCCTCCATTTCATATAGATTTGTTTGAAGAATACTTCCAATATACCTACTACTTAGCTAGTCAAGTATTGGGAATTGAGGTTCCACCACTTATGTCTATTGCACCAATGGTTCTAGTAGCTGATATACAAAGCAAAGATGCTAGGTCATTCGAATATGCAAACTATTTGGCGAATGCCCTAAATCAAGGGCTTGAAAGAATAAAAAACAATAGTGATTGCATATATTTTAAACACTATTCCTTGTTAATGCATTTACTTTTATATGAGGGACATGCTAGAAATGTGTGGGGTAAAGAATTAAGAATCAAAGACACAGATAAAGATGGAAACTTCAAACCTGTACAGATGTGGACTGCACTATGGGATAGTCGATGTGAGAGGTCTCACTATTTATATTTTGAAGAATATTTTGTTAAACCACTAATGAAGTTGCTAGGCTATTCATATGATCACAATTTATCCCCTAAGGTGCAGAGATTTTTGAGACCAAAGGAAAATAGACTAAGAGGCAAGGTGAACCATAATTGGGGAGACTGGTATGCCTTCTCTGATTGCACAGTAATAAGGTTGTATGGATTTGAAGGGGTTCCACATTTGCTACCCCGAGTGGTTCCTAATAGATTTGCTTATTTGGAAATAGTACGACAATTAGCAAGGTCTAATACTAAACATCTCAAGATTCATAATAAACAATCACTCTTTCCTAGCACTCTTTGTTTTGGAGATTTCACAGTATGTCCTATTGAAGGATATGAAGAAATTGATGCTAAATTAGCTCATTACAACGTTCCTCTTGGGTATGAAAGAAAGAAATTTGATGCAAAGGGATTTATTCATCAAGCAAGATTAACTCAGAATTTGTCAGGGTACAAGCATTGGTTTGCACTTGATGACGTGATTAGGAACCGAGATGAAGCTTTCACTAGTGAGAGAATAGCTTCATATAATAAAGTTGTGCTTACAAAGGAATGGAAGAGAAAGAATGTCCCATCATATAGAGAAGCATCTTCTGATATACAAGATTCCTTGGCTAGGATTGAGCAACTTATTCCTCATATAAATGAAATAGTAAAAGATGTGCCCTCATACATTTTTGATACATCTCATATGAGTTACATAGGAATGTAGGCTAAGGATGTGGAGCCTTTGGATCACATACCCCCACAACCCACCCTTGATGTATGTTTCTCCACTGACAACAGTGAAGAGGAAGGAAGTGATGAGGAGAGTGATGGAGAGCAGCAACCAGTGGAACAAATAAAGGCCCCTGTGATTACACAATATGAGCCCCCTCGGTAACAAATAAAGGCCCCTATGATTACACAATATGAGCCCCTTTAGGAATTTGTAAAATTTGAAACATCAGATGAGTTATCTGATGGCATTAGGGTCAAGGTTGTTCATGAATTTATTTCTGATAATGATTTTGTTAAAACTCCTAAGTTCAAATCATTTGTCTATGAGTATAAGAGGAAGAAAATAAGACAAAAGGAGCAAGACATTACTCTTGAAAAGGAAGTTGATGCCTTAGAAGAACTGAAAAAGGAATTTGAAAGGGAAATGCAATCCATCACTCCTGAAAGAGGTAGAGAATTACTTCAAGAGGCTAGGGTACTACTTCTACCAAGATGAGACATGAGCTCAACAATTGTCTTTGACAGTTTCAAAAAAAGAGGGGATACAACAATGAACTTATCAGAGGAAGCTAGTGATAAGATATATTTAGGGTCTGGATACAATCCAGATGAGGATGCCTTGCTTATTTTGTCACTATACCCTCATGAGAAGAGGTCGACAATGATTGACAATCCTAATCAAGTATTTGGACACCTTTTGGTCAAAAGAGTTGCAGACACTAATCCCTTATAAACTACAAAGTTGAATGTCAATGTGGCAAAATTCACTAGAGCACAAATTGAAAAATTGGTCAAAGAGAATGAGAAATTGAAAAAGCAGTTATCACATCAAATGGAGAAATCATCTTCCTCTTTTGCTCTAGAATTGTACACTCCATGGCTTGAAAAGGATAAGAGAGTGTTAGATGCATTAGCTGATGCAGCCTATTGGAAAAACTCCCATTTGAAAGCCCAAGAAAAGTGTAAAACACTAGAAAAGGAGGTGAAAATCATTAAGTACAATGTTGTGTCTGAGATAATCAAAGAGAGGTTCAATAAGTTGATAAATCAAGTTGATGATTATTGGGGTGTATTTAAGTGAATACAATCATCACTAGAGGAGAATGCATGGTTACAAGGAAGAATGATTAATAAAAAGAAGGAACTTTTGGGTAAACAGATCCTGAAAGACCAAACACTGCAAAGATATAATGACTTGGTGAGATCCTACAACTAATATCAAGAAAGACTCAAAGAAGACCTCAGTTGTTTTAATTTGGCTCTTGCACTCCATGATGATATAGGAATCTTCGAGAAAGGGATGATTGGAAAGCAAAATTTACAGAGTTTCTAACAATTGCATTACAGAACACTAACTCATCTCCTTTGTATCATCGGTGTGAGAGGATAAATGCTAATATATTTCATCAAAAACTCATAAGCTCGTAATGATAGATCTCACGCCGATATCATTTGTCTTGCTGATGATCCCCTGCGTCGATGAAATCGTGAGCTGTGTTCATTCGATATGTATTCACCTAGGCACTTTGATCGATATGACAACTTGTATTTCCTGTTGATATTCTGAAAACACCATCATTGGAAAACAATGACTTAGAGATCGAGGGGACCTGCATCAACTCTTGCCGATATGGATCAAAATGTTTTTATGTAGAGAATTTTTTGGGGATCAAATTTGATTGTGATCATAGGAAATTACATCAAGATTTGGTTTTCTATGAGGGATTTATGAATGTAGAATTTTCAAAATTTTACAGTTCCAACACATCCAATAATCTCGTTCCTTCAAAAACTCATTCTTATCACATAATTTGGGTAATCCCAACTTCACAGTATCATCAAACCCTTCATTTTCTGAGTGTAAGTCTTCATCATATTTGTCATGCTTTCTCATGATTGTATCAATGGATGAGATCGAATTGGTGTCAGATCCCTCATGCAGTTGCATATCATGTCTCTTAGTACCCAATCTATTTTTCACTCTCCCATGCTCAAGAATGGCTTCATAGTTATTTTTGTGAACATTCCACAAATCATCAAGGCATATCTTTAGGTTTGTAAATCTCTTGTGCAACATCATTGCCACAGTTTCAAACTGAAGGTCCTTCATCTTTTCTACTAGCTGTTGATGTTTTTCTTGCAACTGCTCATATTCACTCTGTAACTCTGTATCAATTCCAGAGGTGATCCTCATTCTGGCATCTTTCATGGCAATAATTTCCAAATTTGATTTTTCACTTTTCATTTTCTAATAATTTCTTTCTTTCATCAACTATATTGTTTGTGCCTTGTTGAACTTGGCAATGCTTATGCCCATGTCTGTTGAAGCCATAGGATCAGTTTCCCCAACTTTAAGGGTCATCATGTGTCCAAAGGATTTTTCGATATCGATGATCTTTGGCCTTTTGTGAGGTGGGTATAGTGCCCATATCAACATTGAATTTTCATCAGGATTGAATCTTGACCCTATGTAAATTTCCTTCACACCCTCTATGTTTAACTTGTATTCTCCTTCATTGTTATGCAAAAAACTATCAAAAATTAAAGAGGCACTGAGGTCCCAACCAGGAAATACTATTACACTAGCTTCAAGTAACGATTGTCTACCCCTTTCAGGGGTCATGTTCTGCACTTCACTGTCTATATCATCTTTCAACCTTTTCATCAATTGCTATTCATTCTCAGGGGTAATATTTGGGATGGATTCCCTCAAACTTTTTCCTTTGTAAATATATAAAAAGATTTAAATTCTCTTGACTTGAAAAACTCATTATCATAAATAAAGGATTCATAGGTTGTAAGCCTATCATTTTCATCTACATGCAATTCCTTGGCTCCTTGTAAGTCCCTGTCAGGGAGTTCTTCATATTCATCATTCATCATCTGAGAGATTGTTCTTTGTTGTGATTGTGCTTCATTTTCTCCCGCAGATTCTTCTTCAGATGAATCATCCATTTCTTGCAACCTTTTCTTTTTTTGCTCTAACTCCTTCATGAAATTTTCTATAACCTCCTATACTTCTTTGTCTTCTTTGTTCTTAAACAAATCTTCCCTCGGTATAGGAACATGGGTGTATCCACTAAGGTTTTTATTTTTCTTACAAGAGTGTATGTACTCTTTAGGGTCATAATTCATTCTCTGTGCATACTCCTTTAATTTGAATTCATCCAACAATGAAAGATAATAAGATCATTGGTAGTGGGATGTTAGGTTTTCAGGTACATCAATTATAAATTAAGGTCGTATACCGTGGTAATTAACTAATTATACGTTGTTTGTGAATTTTAATTTTTTTTTGATATAGTTGGTCAAGAGTGGGATGCACTACATTTGTACGTTGCAAACAATTTTGATTGGATGATGGTATGAATTGAATGATGTCAACGATCTGGTTGAGCATTAACATGGGAAGGTGCTAAGAGCGGTTAAGAAAGCTCATCATAATGGAATTCAAATGTTACACCAAAGGAAATTGATTTAGCATATGGTTTAAGAGATAAACAAGAATGCATTATAGTATATTAATCACCTATATTATTTAATTATTTTCAAGTATATTGATGTATATATATCTTGAGATTGTTTTTTTTGCATACATTCGGCCAAGAATAAATATGTTTATCAATTGATGATATTGCAATAATTTTTACATGTTTGACATATTGCAGGTGAAACACAAGGCTATGTGGTGCAATGGTCATAAATTTTGAATCAAAATATTGGATGACATGAAAACTTGTGATTCTAGTATAATTTCAGTCTTTCTAAATTTAATATTTCCATCTAGAAGCATACATCAGGAGATCTTGAAAATTTCGATACTATATGAGATTTTGGATGATATACTTGAGTGTGAATTTAAGTCCTTCAAATTAATCTTGTTCGTCGTCCTATTGTGCAGGCTATGATTGAATGAAAATGATTTTGAGAGAACTACTATTGAACATGATAATGGATTTACTATAGTTAATACAAGGTTGATCGAGTGAGCTAGAAATGAGCCCTATGTTCTTCCAAGCCAATGTGGCGAGGTATTTTTAGCGAGGTTCGGTGAAACAGGTTGGTCATTTGTTGGGTAGACATGATCAATAGAGGAAGGCGGTAAAGAGTATAATGTGGTGGAAGAAAGATATAAAACTAGAAGATGTAGATGATGATCAGGATCAACAGTTAGTTGATGATGTGCCTGGCGAAGATGTTGAAGAGGAGGAACTAGATCATGATTATGTAGGAGTTAATGTTCATGAAGATGATATTTGTGTGGATGATGACATTATCGAAACTGATATCAATGACGATGATGATGATATGACCAATCCTTACAATGTCGAATCTAGATTGGATGATACAAACAAAGAGTTGGATGAAGAAGAAGATCAATGACATTGAAATGTATGAGTTATGAGATTATATTATCTATTTTATATTGATTTCTTGATAGAATTATATTTGACTTATATGGTTACATAATTAATTCATCATGTTTTTAATTTTTATGCCATTACATAATTAATTCATAATGTAATTTTTAATGTTGTTAATTCATGATGTTACAACTATTGTAGCTCTCCTAAAAATTTACATATGATTGAATCCTAATTACTCTATGACTATTTATGATTAGATA
Organism: Sequoia sempervirens; assembly: GCA_007258455.2. Taxonomy (NCBI): domain Eukaryota; kingdom Viridiplantae; phylum Streptophyta; class Pinopsida; order Cupressales; family Cupressaceae; genus Sequoia; species Sequoia sempervirens. The sequence goes on from VDFB02057744.1 coordinate 14,625, forward strand.
TTATTTGATCATATCTTTGGTTATTTCATTCCCAAAAAATTAGCATTTCCTCATGTTGACCCCGCATAGTGACATGTGAATGGGGCCAATGTTGAATTTTTTTCAATTTGTGCTTGTATGGAGTGAAACTTGACATGGTTAGCCTAGACACATGCATTGATGATATGGGATGGTTTTGAGACTCAAACATGAGGT
>VDFB02057745.1:0-81828 GCA_007258455.2 Sequoia sempervirens
GAAGTTGAATTGGGCGCTAATTTAGGTGCTATTTTTGACGTTATTTTTTGATGCTATTTTTGATGTTATTTCCCGGTGCTAAAGGAGACACTATTGTTGGCACCACATTTTTGACACAAAATCCTGTGCTAAAGTGGGCACTAAATCTAGCGCAAACACTGGCGAAGGCACAAAAACCGACGATGAAAAGAAGAAACATTTTTCTGCCGAATTTTGCGCTATGAGACGAGTCCAATTGATGGACTCAAATACACTAAAATATGACGCAAAAGTCGGTGCTAATTTCCTGTTGTGCTATTGTGGTGCACCATCTCTGTAATTTAAATCAAATTTTGTTTATAGATTAAAGGGAATAATACCAGGTTAGGGGTGGTGCCATATTAGGATAATATGCTTTCAAATTAAAAAGACTCAAGAGAATTTAAATCCATGCCATTATCCTTTTTCTTATGCAAAAAGTTTGGATTAGAAATCTGCCTTATGGAATCAAACCCTATAATGTTTTCCTGCAACCTATGTATAGTCATCAATCAATTCTTTAAATAATGAGAGTTTATTATGTTGAAATCACCTATTTTTCCCTCTTTTTCCCAGTTTTGGCATGGCATTATATGTGATATACTTAGAAATTGTAGATTAGGCAGTAATAATTATGTGTATAGGGGTGATGCCTATGTAATAACAACATGCTTGAATTAAATTTTTTTGCTTCTTTTGCAATGTTAGATTCACAAGAGACTATAAATTGATTAATTACATGATATTGTCATGTAACTATATGAATTTGATATATTTTTTTAAATCAACATGTAAATAGTATAATTATAGGTATATATACATAGTCAAGAATGCACAAGTCATACTATAAACTAACTTTTTATGGTAAAACCTGCAAAACATTAACTTTAGTCATTATAGCATGAAATGAAATAGTTCTAACTTATATTAAAGATTGCATGGCAACATGAATGGATGCATGTACATTATTAATTGCATGAAGTAGAGAAGTATTATTGAAAGATCAATTGCATGCCAAGAAAAATGAATGAATTGCATGCCAAAGATACATATTTTATCATCGAAATAAATTATTATTATGCATGTAAATTCAAAATAATGAAGTTGTAAATAATCATTTGCATGAAAGGAAAAATAATATTTATTTATTTTTGTGGTCAATATGTATGTTAGTGTCTTGTATGTTTGATTGGGCTTACCTTCTGGGATAGGGTGTTGAATATGGACTAACAAAGAAGGACAATCCTCTTTTCAAGAATTTCTAGTGATTTGGCCAAATCCATCTGTCCTTTGAAATAGATGAAATTTACTTAGAAAAATTATTTATATGTTTCTTTGCCATATCCTAATAGTAAGACATTGCATGTTCATGATAGAAATGCATGTAGATATATATCAGGCTGGATTCGCTCCTGATTTTTATTTAGGTTGCTAGGTGCTTCGTGTAGGATTAGGTATTCTTCAAGTAGGAAGAATTTTGGGGTAGTGTAATATTTATGGTTAGGCAGAAAAGCACCTGAGCCATGTTCTCGTCTCTTGACTTGTAGATGACTATGAGGGTCGGTGGCGTCAAAGACTATATTATTTATATCCTCACATTATACTTGCATCATTGATTATATTTGTACTTCTAGATTATATATTTAAATTATTATATGACATGAGAGCCTGAGTTGTACTTTTGTATATCAAATATTATGTGCTTTTACTTGGATTATGTACTACACATATGAGGATGTGTTACAACATTCGTTTAACTAACAAGGTTGTATCATTTTTATTCCATGTTTATGAGATAACAAGTTATTATTTATTTTTGTGAGATTATTTTGGGTCTCGATCCTTATGGTATAGCTCATGATTGGTGGTACCATGGGTTGATTATCCAAGGACATGATCTCATCCACACATACAAAGAATTCAATAAGCGGTTGATTGAAATATATTATTGGAAGGATCTTAAAGTATATTTAAAAGATTTAGCACAACTCAATAAAAGAGGTGATGTGGAAGATTATGTTGTTGATTTTAAGAAACTCTCTATTTGCTAACTAATATTTTAGAGAAAGGATATATTGTTCTTTTTATAGAGGGATTATCTAAACATTTTAGGGTTTTAGTGAGAGCTTCCAATCCTATTTCACTATAAGAAGCCATTAGGAAGGCCTTTAATTCAAAGGCAATGATTCCCCAACACAAAATTTACTCACGATCACCATTCTGGAATACATCCAAGGGGAATGTTTAGAATAAAGTATTTCCTGCACCTGCACAAAAGTCCATAGCCCCTTTTGTAGAAAAGCTAATTGACGAGGAGACAAAAAATAAAATTAGAAGGAAGAAGCTATGCTTTTCTAGCAAGGAGCCATGTACTCCAAGACAAAAATGCCTTGGAAAAGGGAAAGTTCATTATATTGAGATTGTATCATATAAAAATTCAAAATTAGACGAGCTTAAGGAATTTGTATATTCTCAAGAGCATGCCCAAGAGGAGGAAGATAAAGAGGAAACTATTGGTGGTACACTTACAACTCTTTTAGGAGCACCCGAATACCATCCTTTTAGAGTTTGCAGGAGACAAAGAGTGATTATGTTGATAGATAGTGGGGTCCGTGTAATTTTATTGATATAGGAATGATAACAAAGAGAGGTAATGGAGATAAAATAATTTGAAGGCTTTAATATTATGGTAGCTGATGGATTCACCTTTCCTTATACTAGAATGATCAAGCAACTCAACTTAACACTAGGATGTCATGAGGTATGTAATGATTTTTATGTTATTGGTATTGGAGAAAACAACATGGTTTTGGGTGTACAATGGCCACATTCTCTAGGGTAGTATTCACATAATTACCAAACTATGGATCTCAAGTTTACAAGTGGGAAGAATGATGTACTCCAAGAGATCTCAAATGAAACTCCACGAGTGGTGAAAACAAAAAGAATAGAGAATATTTTTAGAAGAGGCCAAGTTGCATGGGAAAAAAGCTATGTGATAATGCCTACAAATCTTTCAATAGGTAATAAAAAAACCCATCATGTTGATATTTAAAGAATTTTAGACAAGCATAGTTTGGTCTTGAGTGATTTGTCTCCAATATCACCACCTAATAGGGGTTTTCAAAATATTATCGAGTTCAAACCAGGTGCAAAACCTATCATAACCACTCCATCTAGACATCCATGTGGATATAACTTGAATAGATAGAGAAATCCATAAAATAACTTCTTGAGTATATAAGTTCTAGTTCTATTCCATTTTCATCATAAATTGTACTTGTTAAAAATAAATATGGTATATTGTGAATGTGTATTGATTACAGAGATATGAGAAAGAAAAAATTAAGAACAAATTTCTTATCCCTAGGATAGATGAGTTGCATTCAAAGTTGTTTACTTCTCAAAAATTAATTTGATATCAATATATCACTATCACATGAGAGAAGAAGATGTGCATAAGACAAATTTTCGGTATCATTATGGATACTTTTAGTTCTTGGGTAGTCCATTTGGACTTACCAATGCTCCAAAAACCTTTTACTCATGCATGAACTAGGTATTTGGCATGCCTTTAAGAAAAAAACGTGTTATTATTCTTTGATGACATTTTTATTTATAGTAAAACATGGGAGAAGAATTTGAAACATTTGGATACAATTTTGGGCATACTAGTGCAACAATATTTCTTTGCTATGTTATCTAAATGTGAGTTCAAACTAACCAAAATTTTATATTTGGGAGATGTTATAAGTTCCAAGGGTATGCAAGTGGATCAACAAAAGATCCAAGACATTTTAGGTTGGTAACCTCTCACCACTTTGACACAATTGTGAGGGTTATTTGGGTTATGCAACTATTATAGGAGGTTCGTGAAAGGATTTTACCAATTTTTTGCCCCACTTATAGATTTTACAAATAAAGGAGCTTTTGAATGGTATGGATCAACCCAAGCAACTTTGAAAAAACTTAAGGAGGTAATGGTTTCATGTTGGATATTTACAATTCTTGTTTTTTCATTACCATTTGTTGTTGAATGTTATGCATCTGGGGAAGGTATTGGGGTTATTCTAACTCAAAAGGGACATCACATATCATTTAAAAGTAGAAAGTTATATAATATGGAAAAGATTATTCTATTTATAATAAAGAAATGTTGGCTATCATGCATGCATTGAAGAAATTTAGACAATATTTGGTTTGTGGCAAAGTTGTTAAAAGTGATCATAAAAGTTTGAGATTCTTCCTAAGCCAAAAGGATTTAAATAATCACAAAAAAATGGGTAAGTACACTACAAGCATACAATTTTGACATAGAGTACATGAAGAGAAGGAAAAATGTTGTAGTTGATGCTCTCTCTAGAAAGCCTACTCCATGTTCTCTTTCCACTATCTTTCTAGATTAAAAATTTCCATCATAGTTGAGTATGCTAAGAATGCACTTGCTTCTAGCATTCTTGACAAAGTGGAGAGGGATGACATGTACCCAATAACATATGGGATCTATTCAAGAACATAGTGTTCATTGTTCCTGAATCAAAGATGAAGAATAAGGTATTAGAAATATTTCATGATGCACAATTATTAGGACATCTAGGTTTCTTCAAAACCTATAGACATATTAGAGAGAGATTTGTATGGAAGGGTCTCAAAGAGGATGTTCTTGTGTGTATAAGAGAAAGTGTAACATGCCAATAGAATAAGGGATATCAAGAGTTTCTTGTAGGGCTGCTACAACCACTTCCCATTCTTGAACAAAAATGGGAAAGTATCTCCATGGAATTCATTATAGGGCTACCTAAGGTACATGGGAAAGATTGCATTTATGTTGTATTAGATAGATTGACTAAATACAAACATTTATTTTCTATCTCTACTGAGTACATAGCACCTCAAGTTGCTGATTTATTTTTCAAGAGTTCAAATTACAAGTTTTCCAAAAGCATAGTCAATGATAAAGATAATAGATTTCTCAATGCATTTTGGCTAGAGTTATTTCATTTGATAGGTATTGAGCTTAATCCAAGAATTAGTTACCATCCATAAACATAAATTATGAACAAGTGGATGAAAGGATATTTGAGAAACTGTTTCTAGTCAACAAACATCTTGGATCAAATGGCTTCATTTGGGAGAATACTGCTACAACACAACTCATCACATGCCTATTGGTATATCTACATTCAATGAATTGTATGCTTATGAAACATTAACATTTGCTGATTTAATATTTTTAGATAGTAGAGTACTTATAGCAAATGAATTAGTTAAACAAAGCCAAGATATATTGAATTGTTAAAAAAAATTGCAACAAGCACAAAATCAACAAAAGGTTTATGGTGCACTTAAGGTTTCAGCCATATAAGCAATCTTCCATCAAGAGGAGTACAAAAAAAGCTCAAGCTCGAATTCTATGGACCTTATAAAGTCATTAGGAAAGTAGGTGAAGTCACACATGAGTTAGGATTTCCCAAACTTTGCAAAATTCATAATTTTTTCATTTCTCTTATTTAAAGAAAGTAGTTGGTATGTACATTGTTCCTTCTATTGATTTTCCACCTTTGGATGATGAAGGAAGACTATTCTTAATTCCTGAAGTTGTGCTTGATACTAAGGTGAAAAAATCGAGGAATAAAAGTAGAATAAAATATTGGGAGTACTTATCATTGTCCCCTTCTCAAATTAATTTAAGTAAAGAAAATATTAGCCCATTTTCCATATTTCTTGGGCTAAGGTAAATTAATCGGGAAATAATAATTTTAATATTTAATTATGTCCCTATTGGAATTTAATATTTTAAAATCAATGCCGAGATATTTAAATATTAAAACTAAACATTTTACAACTCCGAATTAGGTGTGGGTTTCCTTGGGATACTCAATTGATGGTCATATAGTGGATTTCATGATGGTTATGATAATGGTATGACAATTCATTAATTAGACATGATTTGACAAACATTTATGGGCATGTAGTTATGAAAGGGAATTCAAAATATAAATATAAATTATTTTTCCCTCTAAGATGGGTGTCGGATTTGGTGGACAAAGTTGGTTATATTAAGAAATTGCATTTCTCATTTGGATTTCATCAAATCATTTTTCTACTACACTTTTCTTTGTATGAGATTCGACTTTAGAAATTCCTTTTTGGATGAAAACACAATGAAGGCTAGAGAATTTGGATGAAACCTCATTAGTTTTTTGGAGGAAATTTCACTTCGAAGTTGCATTGGACCTTAAGGAATTGATGTTATTTAACTTTTTGTAATTGTTGTGTTGTTTACAAGGGATATCTTTGTACATGAGGATTTGCTGTTTGGTGTGTTTTTCTATTGTGAGAGAAACTTATTGCTATTCATTTTTCTATTTTGGATCAGCTCCAAGTGTTGGGAGCATTTGGTTTCAATTTGGAATAAAACAATGAAGTTTCTATTTGTTCTTTGCAATGTGTTGAATGGGGGTTCGTAAGATTATTTTTCAGATTTTATTGTTACTATTGTTGTTGTAGTTCTTGCTATTGTATGAACGCATTTTATGTTAATAAATCAGTTTTGACAATCCTAGAAGTTCTTGAAGTCTTTATGTGAAAATTATTAAAATTGAGTTGCAAGATTGATGAATAGAATTGAAAAAAGTTTGGGGGTTTTGTTGTTGTTGTTGTTGTTGTTGTTGTTTTTAGATTTGATAATGTTGTTCTAGATGTTGTAATGACTAATAATAGTCCTATTTGTTGTAAAAATTATATTTGAAAATATTATATTAAGTTTGCAAATTTTTTAGGTTCATTTGGTGCAATTTAGGTGTTGACTACCTTGCTAGACATGTTGCAATTTTTCCAGTCTCATGAAATTTGTGAACTTTGGTTGATGCAATTGACAAATATGAATTTATTATCATATTTTTCAGTCTGGTATATTACATATGAAAATCACACAAAGGAAATTAAAAGGCATAACATATATCATTGCTAGGGGTTTAAGTCCACACAATATTAATTATAACAATAACTTTCTTGTGGATGCATTCTCTCCTCAATGCAATTAGGTTGAGAGAATGATCATAGTTGTATAAATTATTCCTTTGTATGTTCTTATTTATTACAAGTTGTATTTTCATAAATAATCATCCCAATGATGGTTGGGATAAATATAATGACCAAAAATACCCTATTTATCTAAGTTATCAAGATACAAGGGATAAATCTTTCACCAAAAAGTGTGTAATTTTTTATCCTTAGTTGTCTTTTCCAAAGGTATTGGTTTCTATTATGGTTGCTATAAGGTAAAATAACCAAGTTGACTTCCTTTAGCCACTAAGTTTTAAAGGTAGCTCTTTTGCCTAAATTAATTTGTCGATGTTTTTATTCCTAGAGATCCTCACTTAATGCATCATCATGTAGTGGTTGTGATGGTTGAATGCCCAACTCAACCTCCTTTTTACACATATCTTTTCAAACTTGATTTACTGTATAAAATTCAATCCCAATTCTTAGTTATATGATCAAATGCCTAACTCAACCTCCTTTATACACTTATCTTTGCAAACTTAATTTACTCTATTAAAATCAAAACCAACCCTTAATTTAAAACAACACTACAAAATTATATGTTATTAAGGTGCTTGGGGTGGAAATCTTTCACAAAAATATATTTACAAATTTTACTCCTAATTGTTTCACTAAGGGCTTCATATTTTATTTTGATCGTACTAAAATATAATTGTTGGTGTGAAAGGGGTACTTTATCTAACTAGTTCATTTCCTAACTAGTTATCAACTTAGATTTTTTTCACACCTTATTACTTAAGTTTACTTAGGGTCCACATGAGATATTTATCACTTTGTATCTCATATCATAAGATTAAGACACTTGTCACAATCTTATGATACTTATCCACTTTATGTTTCATATCATAAGATTAAGACACTTGTCATAATCTTATGATATCTTATCCCTCACCTTAGCCAATATAACTAAGGGGTTCTTTTTGTAATCTTACACCATTCATTTCAATTCTCAAGCTCATAGAAGCTTTGCATTCTCTTGAGAGGAATACAGTTTATTCTTTCTCATTTCTTATTTTTGTATTTGCTTTCCTTCAATCATTTGTATCTTGGGTAGACTATTTAGCAAAATCTTACAATAATGATTGATTTAACCTCCTTTAACTATACTATCAAGCTTAAAGATTAACTATTTTACCAAAACCTATTAAACACTCATTTTATTATTAAATTTATCCTTCATATAAATTATAATAAAATAAAATGACAAATATTTTAAATACATCTATCTAGAAAAGCCAAGATATATCAACTTGGAACTATTTTATTTACTTAAATATTATTATTATTTTAAGGGGTAAACACTTTTGACTTGGAACTATGAATCGATGAGGTCACAAACGAGGGACCTCATCCCTAATTTAAACATTCAACAATTACACCCCAATGGGGTTTGAACCTTGATACAACACCACAACTTAACCATCATACCATGCCACTACTGGCAATTTACTTAAATGCTACTTTATTTTATTTTATTAATATTTTATTTACTACATACATGAAGACATAAATTTTATGTGCTTATTTTGAAAATACTATATTTTACGCTGAAGGTGTATCCAATATAAACATGCCCAAGCTAAATGTTAAAATCAACGGTTCATTGTTTTCAATAGACCATGCCCTATGATCAAACTGATCACATACGTTTATTTTATCGCCGATCTTTTTACTCAGTTTGATTTTTTTACACACCTTTATTAGCCTATATGGAAATGCAAGTTGCATTTTACAAATTCGGTTACCAACAAATACAAACTCATTAATATCGAGGCTACGAAATGTCAGTGATGACACTATTTCTATTTCTTCTGTTAGGATAGTTCTCCGTATGATTACCTATTTGATAATTGATAACAATGTCATGGATTAAGGATATGATTGTAGATTAAGTTAATAATAATTATTTTTAAGAATGAAATCATAATAAGTTATTCAAAATACTTATCAATTGATTTTTTAACTTTACAAATTTAAATATAATTGTTAAAATTTTAACTTTAACAATTTTAATTTTCAAAATTTAATTTATTTAAGAATTTAACTATATTTATGCTCAAATTTATAATAATTTTATATTTATTAATATTGAACTTATCTTTCAATTAATGTTTATATTTTTTGTAATATATTAATTATATTTCTTATGTACATATTTATATTAATATTTCAACTTTACAAATAGACCAAAAATTCCCTATTTGACCTTCCAACCTCTTCAGCGTACCCATTGCACACCAAGATGCGATTGCTAGTTATTATTCACAATATTACACTTCACCCCTTATTACCATTATAAAATACCTCTCAACATCAATTTTATTTTATTTTTTCAAATTTCCTATAAATTTTTTAAAAATATCTTACTAAAATTTATATATCCTAAAATTACTTCTAGACTTAGTACTCATATCCAAACCTCACACACTCGTACGAGTCTAAGCGAGACTTAATCTGGACATAAAATTTTACAAATCTCTTAAATTAAAGAGGTTTATGGGTTGATTCGGAATCCTGAAGGTTACACAGGTTCAAATTCCACAGCAAAAATCGTAACCAAGAACCTTGTTGGTCTGAAAATGCTAAGGCTAAAATGGATTGGGTTTCGGATTTGTTCTTCTTCTATTATCTTTTCTAGTCGGGCTCTTTCCATTTGCCCAGTTGCGCAAAAATCAGAGAGCGAGAACCCAGTTGAAGAAGTGTCGGTCCAAGGATCAGGCTGCTCAAGAAAAGCCATTCTTAACAGGCCTTTTGTCCTAAATACGCTGACAACTTCCATGGTAACATTTCTGCTTCCAATTATGAGATGAAATGGTTTTTAACCTTCTTCTTGCCAAATTGGTTCGTAGAACCCATCAAACTGTATTTGCTATAGAATTTGTCTTCCTTGATTTTACTTGATTTGAGGTTTCGTGATTCAGGCTATAACTGTAAATATATTCGTAAATGCCATATTATTTTCGTTTAAAAATTCATAAATTACTAGTTTATAACTGCAAATATATGTGTAATTGTGCGTAACATTACTTTTCTTGGACTTTAGTTCTGTTTTACTATGTTATCACTGTAAGCAGCAGTGTAATTGTATCAAACATTTTATCGTATTCGTTTAAGATTTCAGGTGCCAGGTTAAGTAACGTTATATTCTCTTAATTTAGGATTCCCAAGTTGTAGGCTATGAGTGTTAATATTTGTAGTTATGTGGCACATTTTTGATGTGGTAGGCTCTTTTGGCCATGTTAAATACTTGTGGAAATTTTTAACCTGGGTTTCAATCTTCATCCAAGGGATATGCCATAGCCATGAAGGGATTCTTATTGAAACTCTCTCCAAAAATATTGAATCGCAGCCCTCCTCCTGGTCATTATGGTGGTTCACTGCCATGCCACTGTCTTTATCTATTTCATGTACTACGTTATCACTGTAAATATATGTGTAACTGTGTGTAACATTAGATTGTTTTCATTTATGATTTCAAACTCTACGTTATAACTGCAAATATCTGTCTATAATAATGCATAATGTCATATTGATTTTATTTAGGATTCCATGACACACTAGGTTATGGTTGCAAATATCTATCTAATTTTGGTCCTGGTAATTTCTTGTTTAAGAGTTCATAGTAGACTAGGTTATGACTACAAATATCTGTATTATTGTGCCTACAATCTTGTGGTCTTCTTTTTATATTTCATGTACTGGGTTAGGACTGCAAATATCTGTGTGATTGCGTGCACACCATATTATCTTTATTTAAGATTTCATTGTGCTCTAGGTTATGACTGCAAATATCCACTCAATTATACTTACAATCATATTGTCTTGATTTAAGATTTAATATACTAGGGTATGAACACAAATATCTATGTAATTGTGTGTAACAATATATTGTCTTTGTTTAAGATTTCATGTAGTAGGTTATGACTACAAATATCTTTGTAGTTGTCCTTAGAATCATGTTGTGTTGATATAAAATTCCATAATATCCTAGGCATGACTGCAAAATTCAAATATCCATCTAATTGTCCATAAAAATATATTTGTTTCATATAAGATTTATGTCCTAGATTATGACTACAAATATCTGTTTAATTATGCTTAGCATCACACTATCTTGATTTAGGATTTTATGTATTCGTTTTTGAGTGCAAATATATGTTTTATTATGTTTAATATCATGTTGTGTTTGTTTTAGATTTCATGTATTGGTTAATGACCATTGACTGCAGACATCTTTGTAATTGTATGCACCATTATATTGTCTTTGTTTAAGTTTTCATAGCGTACTAACTTATGACAAAATATCTGTACAATTGTTCTAACAATCAGATTGTCTTGATATAAGATCTCACGTACTACATTGTGTCTACAAATATCTGTTGAGTTGTGTAACAATATATTGTCTTCATTAAGGTCTCCTTTCATACATTATGACTGCAAATATCTGTGTATTGTGCCTACATCATGTTGTCTTGATTCAAGATTCCATAATGTACTGGTACTTGTAAAATTCAAACTTGTGTTAATTGTGCTTGACGACATCTTGTCTTGATTTAAGATTTCACAATGAATGAGTTATAACCGTAAAATTCAAATAATTGTGTAATTATACATAACGTTATGTTGTTTCATATAAGATTTCATTTACTAGGTTATCACCAGTACAACAAATATGACTGCAATTTTGTGAATTAGAGTAACACCATATTGGTTTATACAAGATTTTATGTGCTAGGTTATCACTACAAATATCTGTGTTATTATATGATGTTATACAGTGGACATGTTTAAAAGAAATGCATTTCTCATGTAGTGCTAACTAATTTCCTTATTATTCATATTTATTTAATTGCTCGGTCACTATCTGTCACTCCTTTTTGTAGGTTTCTCAACTTCATAAGCTATACCAGGCATGGGAAGATCATCCCGATATCGGTTTTGTTGTAATGAAAGTAAGCATTATCTTATAATTATCTTTTTGTATGATTAAATTAATTAAATATTATATATCGGCTAGGAAATTATGTAGTCCATAACCTTGGAGGATGTCCAAATTCAAATTCTATTCCCAACCTGAGTGTTAAAGACAAAAAATTACTGAAAAAACAAATTCCTTTTTCTTCTTGTTTTTTATAACTGGCATAACTGGGTGCATTTGTTGAAGGGTGCTGGTGACAGAGCATTCTGTTCTGGCGGAGATGTTGTCAGGCTTTATCAGTTCGCTAATCAAGGTAAAAGAAAACATACACTTGTTTGCTAGAAGAGGTTCTGGCTTTAGAAGATGTACTGAACGACTATTATTTGCCTTTGCCTGTGTTAGGGAAATTTGAAGAATGCAAAGACTTTTTCTGCAAATCTTATCAGTTCGTTTACCATGTTGGAACATATCTGAAGCCACATGTAAATTCTTTCTTAGTTAATTTAAATTTTTTCTTTTTCCTGATTGCTTTTACACACTTGAATGCATTGAATTAGGAATGCAAACTTCTATGTGGGACTGTGGGTAAATTTGATAATTATTTTTAAAGGAAATAGGGATATGAGAAACATTTTGGCTTAGAATTTAATGTAAGACCCTGATTTTTTTTTGTTTTCCTTCTTGCTGTTTGCATTTGTTTGAGAGTGTTTTTTACATTGAGTTTCATGTGCCATTCATGCTTGAGCTTGCATAAAGTAAATAATGCAAAGTGCAGCAAATAGAAGGAAAGGTACACTAGATAATGAATTTCCAAAGCTTTCTATATTCAGATTTCATTAACAGCAAAATTACAGTCCTTTCACATACAAATAACATACTCAGAAAATGTAATCAGACCTTTTAATGAAGCTCCAACAGCAGGTTGAAAGAACACAACTTTGCAACGTCCTCCAAAGGAAGTTCCCACCAGACCCTGTTCCTTTCCAACGCCAAACTGACCTCAAACAGTCCCTTCATTAACAGTAACCAGAACTTGACTGAGTTGCCCAGAGATCTGGAAAATGAGCCTCAAATTGGGCGCTAGCTGTCATGGGGCGATTTGGCTTAAAAATTCAATGCATGCTTCAAAAATTCAAAGTGATATATCCCTGGAAACGCCTTGATGAGGAGCACACTCAGATTTAACACCCACAAAATGATCTCAATCCCTTGATGACTTTTGTGCAGATCTTCACAATCTGACCCAGTCACCCAAGTACTCAGAAATTGGTGAAACCACTCCGAAACTCATTATAAAACCATGCCAAAAAGAGCGAATACAAACACAATCCAAAACCCAACTGAAACTCTTCAAAAATGCTGAAATATCTTCATTTCTAATGACTGAAATCTGCAACTTGAAGCTCCATTGTGATTTCTGGGTGAAACCACTCCTCCACCGGCTAGGGCAGGTCTCGCACTACCGAAACCAGTCCAAGATGTCAAGGGTTTTCGTCCTCAACACTCACTTTCAGACCTCCTGGCGAAAAACCAGCAGCATCTCTTTATGCAACCAAATTCATCCATGGCAAATGAGACTTCAAAATGAGAATATAAAGTCCCATTAGCAAATAAGGGCGATCAACATTGCTAAAACCCTAAACCCTCCATAAACCAACACCCTTTTTTGATATTTGCTTTTGTTTTAATTTAATTTTCACTCAAACATTAGCTTGGGTGCCTATCTCTTATCCAACATTCAAAAATGCTTTTGATGCTTAAAAACAACTTAAAGTTATTGACTTAGGCGCCCAAGGTACTTTTCATGTCCCCCTTTACCCTCAACTTTAAGTTATAAAGTGACTTTATAATAATCCATTTTCGAGGAGGAAAGCAAATATTAAAATATTTCAACCTTAGCAAACTGAAACTTCAACTGAGAATGTACTACTGACAGAGACCCCTGAGCAGGTCCAGTTTACCCAAAATAGACTTACTATTTTTAGAAAGTACTAAAAATAGTAAGTAGTACCCAAGACTCAAGCCAGAGTGATACTGATATGCCCAAAGGGCTCACTGAAGACTGAAGCTTAGTACTGGACCCTTTGCTAAAAATAGAAAGTTCCCTAGAATACTGAAAACCCAACACCAAAAACCAAAACTGAGTTCCCTTACCACAACTGTTTAGCCTACAGGAACTCTGGAATAAGCTAAAGGTCATAAGCACTGCTCAGAGGCTAGGAGGGGACATTACATAGAAGCCTTGTCTGAGGTGTATCTATTCTGTGACCTGCACCTGGGATTACTGGCAGTGAACCGGGGAGCAAGCTTAGTGGCACTTGAACCCAGGTCATAATCATGCAAATTGGTTGTACATCTAAACCATGGCTTGCCAGATTGCTAATGCTTTTTTTAAGAGCTGAGTAACAATTTTTTTCTTTGAGCACCTATATATAACAAATTGTTGTATAAAGTTTAAAAAATGGATGCTAATAGTTTTTTTGTGGAGGCTAAATTTACATTCACTATTGTGGCTATTGTGGAATAATCAACTTTGAAACGTTTTGCAAGAACCTGTCCTTCAATGCCTGCATAGATGAAGATTCAAGGTTGTAGCTATACAAAACTCACTGTATATACTCACAATCCTGTAATATGTAAGATATTTAGTGTTTAAATAAAAGGATGTCAGAAGGTAGAACATTGCAAAGACAAAATCAGAATTCAGACCGTACTATAATCAAGGCTTGATTGAATCTCAAGTAACCAGTGCTCAATCTGCAGCTTCTTTTACAAGGTACATGCATAGCTACCAAGCTCTTGGTCCTTGAATTCAGATACATACTTCAAAGTGTGCTGTTATATACAAAGTTGTTTTACTTGACTAGTTACCAAATTCTAATATAACAAGAATTTGGACCGAGGATCTTCTTACTTAGGTTCTACTGCTCTCTGTTTCAACTATCAAATTCCTTTTGAACAAAAAAGGTACTGCCATTGACTATGGATTTGCAGTCTTCCTTTTAGATTTATGTAATTTTCATTGGCCATAATATGTGTGTGGGGGGCTCTCACTCTCTCTCTCTATACATAAACATTTACATATATATGTATATGTATCTATATCTATATATATAGAGAGACAGCCATATGTAATAATGTATATGTGTATATACATATCTGTATATGTAAATATATTTAGAGAGCTGTATGTATATACATATATGTATCTATATGTATATAGAGAGAGACACACACATTATGCCCAATGAAAATTACATAAATCTAAAAGGGAGACTGCAAATCATACATACATATATTTATATGAATATATATATAGAGATAGAGCCACACACACATATTATACACACACACATATATATATATATAGAGAGAGAGAGAGAGAGTGCCACACACACACATATATGTATATGCAATTGTATATGTACATATACATGTGTATATACACATACATATACACATACACATGTATATGTATATATACATACATATACATATGTATATATATTTTACAGCATTAGATCATTGTAAAATTTATCTTAAATGTACATATGTATATGTATATATACGTATGTATATGTATATATAAATACATATACATATGTATATATATGTATATGTGTGTATATATATTTTTATAGTATTAGATCATTGTAAAATTTATCTTAAATGGAGCTAGCAACAAGACATATACATATGTATATATACACATATACATATGTATATGTACGTATATATGTGTATATACATATGTATATGTATATATATCTATACATATATGTATATATACATACATATACATATGTATATATATATTACAGCATTAGGTCATTGTAAAATGCATATGTGCATATACCTATGTATATGTACGTATGTATATGTGTATATGTATATATATCTATACATATATGTATGTATACATACATAAACATATGTATGTATACATACATATACATATGTATATGTATATTATATATGTATATATATATATATATATTTTACAGTATTAGATCATTGTAAATGTTAAATGAACCTACTCACAAGAGTTGAGAAGATCTCAATTGTTTTTTTAACAACACTATGATCAAAGAACTGTCAGAAAGCTTGAATTTTCCACCAAAAAGGCAAATTGGTTGCTACATGAAAATGGAAGCTTCTCCTCAGGTCCCCTTTTCTGTAGAGGAAATAGAATGATGACTTTGGATTCTCAAAGATAAAGTTCTGATCTGTTGATTCATGGGGGCCTGCCTAAGTCCTAAAACCTTTAAAGATAGGATCCAAGAAAACTGGCATCAGTGGTATTTGTGGACATATTGATGATGCCCGAAGTTTATTTCATGATCAATTTCTCCTCATATCAGGAAATACCTAAAATTTTCCATGAAGGACTGTGGTAAAAAAAGATATCTAGACTGTTTATGAAACATTGGTCACAAACTTTCAACCCCATGGAGTATCTTGCAATAACTGTCCCAGTGATATACCTTCCACTCTATTCAGATTACTAGCTTGAATCATGTCTGGAAGACATTGGATTGACAATTGCTGAATATGTGACTACCTTTGAAATGACAATAAAACCAAGAGTTCTAAGCTATGCCAAGGTTTGTATTAGCCCAGATCTGGAGATTTGTCATCTTGATCATACTATTTCGGACATGGATGGAATTGAGTGGGAACAATCTCTTGACTATGGAAATGTCAGTTTTTCTTTGACTTTCTGGGATAGGGAGGCAAGGTTTCAGGGATGGCAAAAAATTTACTAGATTTTGGGGAAGGCAGAAGGACAGCTAATAAATACATAACTATTTAAATATATAAATAACGATAAGTGGTAAAAAATGTACAAAATTAGATATATTGTTTTAAAGTGAGATCTGAGTTTGAAGGGCGAGGGATGTTTTAATGTCCCTGGGACATCACAGTATGTCAGGAATGGCAGGCCATTGTCACAATGTTTATGCAGAAGGGGGGTGTCCCGGGAATCATCCCCCATTTTGGGGAGAGGTGTCTAGGTTGTTCCTCAAAAAATTCAAATAACTTTCTCTAGGTACACTGGAAAATATCCCTTTACAATAGAGAACTTGTCATGAGTATAGCCATTTTGCCAAGGTCTACCCTTTATAGGAGAACCTACACCTAAACAAAGGCCACTCACACATATGCATCCTTTATCTAATTATTTATATTCTCCAGCTTAGATTTAGCATTATATTTTTCTAAACCGTGACCTATCTAGACCTTCCAAACCCCTAACAACTCCCCATTCTTTCGTGACCATGCACATCCCTAGGTATATACTTCCTTTCCATAGCTCACAACTCCATCTACACTTCTTTTATTCTTTCATCTTGACATCTCTTCCTCACGGTGGCTCTCATTTCCAATTGCACTAGACATTAATCCTCTCCCCTTTCATTAATGCCAATAGATCTTGACACTTATATATATAGAAATTTCAACTTTTCTAGGTATCAACTGAGAGAAAAGAAAGTAGGTCATATGAATTTTTATTATTCTAACTTCTAGTGCAACTTAATACCAAGGTTCAAATCAATAGCTTTCAATCAGTTTGTAATCCACTGCCACACTCCAATCTCATATATATTAGCAATTTGACAGCTTCAACAATTATTCCCTGAAAGATAATCATTAAGGTCTTTGCAAGCATTCAATTCTAAAGTCAAATGAAGTGGATTAGAGTGAATGAGGAGTCAAATGATATATATTTATTTGTTAAAAGGTTGAAAATATTTCCAGGAAGGGCTCTGAAGGTATTCCTCATCTTATGCAACCTATTTCTATCTCTTTTCCCCAAACCTCTCCACTTTTAAAGTGCCAGCTTTGGTTTCCATTGTAAGATACTCATGATTGACCATCATTGAAATATGTTTGTAGCAACAATTTTTGAGAGATCACATTGGTTTTTTAATCAAATACCTACCAATCCGACCAAGTCCATCTTGATTTCTTTGAACACATGTCTTCAAGTAGAAGCTCTTGGATGAAAAAAATTCCCATAAATCAACATACAAGGAGAGGGAAGAACAAACAAAAAGGCAGTAAATTTCCTGTGGTGCAGTTCTATAAGAGACAGAGTTAGGAAAAGTTCCAAGGCTGACATGATGAAGGAAAAGAATCGTAACTGGAGCTCTCACCAGCCTATTTCTGCGGATGAGTAGGAGCATTAGGTTACTAAGGCATGTAAAGGTTTCAATTTCACTAGCCAGTTATTCAGTCACTCCTTGTCATAAGGAACTAAGCCTTTCTGAGCTAATGAAAAGCCTGTCAGCTCCTGACACCACTTCTACTCTGTATAATTATTTCTCCAAGGTTCTTCAGCCACAAATTTTCAATATGTCTTAACTCTCACATTTGCATTCCAGGGTGAGAGCCACCCTGGCCCCCACATTGACCTGCTATGGCATTGAATCTAGCCAACATTATCCTCTCCCATAACTTGTGCCTACCACTTTGAACCATCTCACTACTATTTTTGCTAATATCCCATGTTTCAATCCATGGATTCCTTCCCCCAGTGTTACAATCACTTCCTCTCAGGTTCTGGCATCCACACCCCACTGGACTATGTTAAAGCTAATCCAAATCTGCTCTTTGTTCCCCAAGAAATAACTGAGGCCATTCATAATCAAGGGAGGAGTCTCCAATATAGAAGAAATCCAAACCACCATTTCAAAATCAGGCTCATGAGGCTTCTCCATGTGGTGGGTAAACACAAAGAAAGGATTGCCTCCATGAATACTTGTATGGACACGTTAAATTTTATTATCGAGCATCATGAACAGGCTTTATAGGCTATTGACTCACACTCCTATCTGAAAATGCCGGGAGGAGGACTGTAGAGATCATGCAAGAGCAAGCGGAGCTGCCTCCCTTCCCTCCCCTAAAACTGCCAAGTTCTTAGGGGAGAAAGCTCCAGCAATGCCACTATCTGGGGAGCCAACAAGTAACAGTCTACCCAGCAAGTCAACATGAACCTGCACCCGTGGCAGCTCCATGTTTCTCTGGAGAAAAGTCACCTCCGTCCCACTCATGATTAGTCTTTTTCAGTGAAAAATGAATAGTATATGTATTACTTTTTTTGAAAGTGTCTCTGGTACTTTCTTTTGCCAAATCAACTTGTCTTTAAGCATATTATCAGCGGCATTTGGATAGTCATATGTATATAGTCCTAAATATGGTTTGTATCTTTGTTCTTAACTCTTAACTCCTTAGTTTGTCATTTCCTTTAAAAAGTAGCTTTTGGGCCCCTTAATTGTAATTTCCAGTTGGGCCGATTTCTATGTTCCAGTTATCCTTGTTCTTAGTTTTAGGCAGTGGGCTTCTCTAGAATATCATATACTGTTACTGAAATATTCTATAACCTTGATAATGACCTGATTTTGCCCTTCTCATGCCTCTTTCTTTGTAGCTTTTTTCACTATTAATACAGTATTTAATTTATGAATTTTTTTTTTTTCATTTGCTATTTTTTCATTTCTATTTAATCTTCCAAATGGTCTCAACTCTGAAGTTGGCTTCTTTAAATCCAGGGAACTTAATCATACAAGAAGCAGGACAGCTAAATTGCAAGATATCAAGAACACATAATATCAGTTGATTTAGATTTTGAAATGGAGTTGGAATTATGTTTGTTTATCATTGGCAAGCATTGCCATTTTATTTCTCTAGCACATGGTTCCCCTGTAGCTTTTTTCTACAATCTAATGCAAATAACTCACTTGAAGTCATTTTGTCTCTTCAAATTTCTTTAGTGAATCTAACTTCATGTTATCCAATAATTGGTGAATGCTAAGGAGGACACTTGCAACAAAAAATGAGAAATATATAAGGATTGCCACTACTGTACTTGTACACTCATGTATTATACACACACACACACACATACATATAGACATAGATATATTGGAAAGCTTCAAAAAATAGAAAGATGGGTGACTTTCTACATATAAAAATACTACATTCAACTTTTACATGTGCAGTGTGTTGGTTGACAGATTTATCACCTAACTCTATATTCTCACGCCCACTAAGGTGACAAATGTAATCACAATTGAATCAGTAATCATGTAATTCTCAGACCGATTCTCTACTTATTTTAAAAGGTGGCAGCTACCTTCGTTTGATATTCAAGGAATAATTTTCAACTACTGTTGCTTTTAGCCAGAAAGCAAATAAAGGAAGGGGCTTTTAACCAGAAAGCTTTAAAGGTATTCATCAACTTTAAATGCTAAAACTGAAAATACTTCACAACTAGAATGAAATCAAATATCACCACAGAAACCTTATTCATAGATAAACGATACTACGGTGATGTAACAAATCACAATATCAATTATTTCAGTAATAGATCAAATGCTGGCAGAACATTCAACATAAGCAGAACAAATTCATACACCATAATTCAAAGATTACGAATGCATAAATTCCACCATTGTCTTCTATATTAAAATAACATAAAGCAATAATAACAGAGTTTTGCTCTAATGAGAAAAACAAAGTTTGCCCAAAAGATCCGAATCACATCAAGCCGAATCCATACTTAAAGCATAAACAAATTGTCTTTGGTAACAATTTCTTGAAAGTAACTGCACCGAATAATTAAGAGTTTTAAACTTAAAAGAGCCAAATTAAAGAAAGTATCATGGAATACTAAAATTAACTATGCATCATCTTCCAAATCTTCGACCGCTTCTTGCTACAACTGTTTTTCTTGCGCCTTCATCCTGGTTTTGTAGTCCTTGTACTTGGTAATAATTGCAAGTAACTCTTTGCTCCCTAGAGTTGTGGTAATCTGCAGCCCGGTTCTTACTTTGGTTAGAGTTGCTTCAGACTCGTTCAAAGTGTCAGACCTTCTACTTGCTTCAGTTTTAAAGGAAGTGAGATAACTTTACAATCTACTGAGCTTCAAGTAAGATTCTTTAGTCATGGTGATAGGATCGGCCATCTCCTTGTTAAATATTTCTTTGAATTTCAAACAAATTTCCTTTGAATCCAAAATCTTCTCATCAAACTCATTAGTTATCTCGACTTTTAGGTCATGACAATTTCCTTTAATCTCCACCAGCATATCTAGGTACCTTTCAAGTACTATAGAAATTTCCTTTACCAGGGTGTCATAAACACTTAATTTCCATTCCAATGAATTGGGCCACGAAGGGTCTAACTCCTTTGAATCACTCACGATTTGTTCATTGATTAATTTCATTCAATCCATGGAAATCAACTCTTTGATTTCTTGTGAAAGCACATAGAGACTAGTCTGATCTTTTCTAATTTGTCGTAGCTCTGCCATCAATTCCTTCCTTTTATCAACAACTTGAGTGTAGAAAAACATAGACTTACTGATAAAGAGGACAGTTTCTTCAAGCATTTCATCAATCCATTCACTGACATGTTTGGAATAGCTCAGGTTCTTTCTGATCAATTGCATTGTAGACTCATCACCAGTTCCTGCCTGAGAACTTGAGGCTCCATTGGATATAGAAGGGGGAACTATAGAAGAAATAAAGTTCTTCAAATCAAGAACTTGGGATTGCAATGCCACTTTTTCTTTTTGTTCTTCCTTTAGCCATTTAATCAAGGCATTGACCGAATAATTAGCATGATATACATCCCCTTCAAGTGTTTGAGGCCCCATGTCAACATGTGTGATTTTGTAGTCAGCTACTGTTATCTCATTCTCATTTAGATCTTTTATTGGGTCTGCAATTTCCAATGCTTGATTACCAGATGTAGGATCAGTTAGCATTCTTGACATCTTCTAAGCTTTCTTCAGCTTTGAAGAAGTCTGGAGCAACTTTACAACTGTATCTACTCCAACTGTTGTTGTAGGAGTGTACTTCCTCTTTTTCTCTATTGCCTTTCTCAGCCATACTAGGGAAGCTTCAATCAAAGAAGAATCCTTATTCCCTAGAGCAATTTCTCTAGATTCACCAGGAGTAATGGGTATATTTTCCACTGGGGAAGAGAGTGCTTCGGACAATGGAGGAAAAGTATTATCTTCAATAATTTGCTTAAAAATAGCATCAAAATCCTTAGGCACAGGTTTCGTTTGACTGACCTTTTTAGGAGTAGGGGTAGATGGACTGTCCTGTTCGCATACTGACTTCAGTTTAACCATCTCCTCAGGCTTCTCACCATCACCTCCAGACTGTGAATTTGCACTAGAAGACCTTGTAGCCATCCTCCTTGATGATGTACCCACTGTAATTGTTTGAGTGGATCCTTGTTCATTTTTTTGAGAAGATTTTGGTTCTTGAGTAGAACTTGCAACTTGTCGCCATTTTCCTTCCAGCCAATCCTGAGTTCTTTTCATCACTGGGGCAGCCCATATATTCATATCCAAGACTTCATTTTTATTCCAGTTTTTCATATTCGGGGTCAATGACCATCGAATCATCAGTTGTACCCTCGGAAATTTGGAAAGGAAGACCAAAATCTTGTATGTGCTCAAGGGTTAACCTCATATAATCTCTTTTTAGGACTTCGTTTTCATCAGCACAATCTTCCCAAAAGTCCTCAATAGAAGGCTGATGTTGGTATGAACTTCCTCCATATAAATTCCATCTCACATAACCCTTGCTATCAAAATTAGCCTCATGAATAAATGCTGGAGATTATACTCTTTGAGAAGTCCTTCAGCGTATTTGGCCATCTGATTATTTTTGCATGTGAAGGAAGGAGTTGCCAATGGGAAAGGATACCCTCGCTTCCCCATATTCATGTATTTTACATTCACAACGGCTATTTGTCTACAAACCTCCAGGAACAACAAATCTTCAGGGTATCTAGGCAATTTTAATGGGGCTTTCTCAGAACCTCCTATCCTCAAGTATGAAAATCTATCAAATTGAATATAAAAGCTTCCAAATTCTGATACAAGAGACATTGACTCAAAAGAAAAATGCATTTCAGGATTCCCATCCAATTTCCTCATAGCTTCCATAAAAAATGCATCATTGACAAGGGAAAAATCTCCCATTCCGACTTGCTTCGTAAACTGCAGATATCACTTATATACAGGCATGCTAGAAGTTGGAGGTACCTGTGGCTTTAATCCCGGCCAAAATGACCTTTGATTGGCAATGATGTATATTAAGCAAGAACACAGATGGAAGGTAGCAGTTTTCTGGAAATTGACTAATTGCTCTTTCAAATGAAAGCAAATTATCTTGGCCCAATCAATGAACACATTTTCATCATAGATAACCAAAATGAATTGACGCATCCAATCTTCAAAGACTCAATTTGTGCATTCCCCACAATGCGATGTAACAAAGCAATGGTGTCTGCAATTTCCCCTTTGAAATGCATTCTTTTAAGTTTGACAGGTAGCTGTGACTTACCTCTTTTCTCCGATTTCAACTACCCTTTGGCCATAGAATTCTTGCACCAGTTCTCATTGGCTTTGAAAAACTCACTAGCCGCTGCAACAAACATATCCTTCATGGGCGCTCTCTCAGGAATCCTTAGCGCGTGAGAAACAACTCCAAGAGAAATCTTAGCAACAACAGTCCCATCCACGGCTTTGATTTCCTGCGTTTCTGGAATGTATCTTCTAATGCATGCGCCTATTAGGTCTATACTCGGAACGGCTTCTGGAAACCCCCCGATGTGAGCTAATCTGCTTTCTAACAATTTTGCGTCGATAGCAGCTCTTTTTCACTTTCGAAACACGCCCAGAATTCCTCAAGCGTAAAGGATCCTAGCTCCGTGTCCCTTACGTCAAGCCAATGATTTTCAATTCTAAACTGCATGGCTCACAATACACAGAGGAACACTTGTACGCTTGAAGAAATAATTGTAGATGGCAGAGGTGCTATTATAGGCGTAACCAAATAAATTTTCACCACCTTAAGTCATGTAAAATGACAGGATGTGCGTTTGATGCTGAATTAATATGGCGCTTTATTTTAATCCTTGGTAAAGCAAACCCTAGGGTGTACGTGCTTTACAAAAATCCTTGATAAGACATCTCCAAGTTGTACCATATGCCTCATTAAATGCATAGGCGGTGCCTCGAAACATTCGGGGTGAACAACATATTACCTTTTTGTGGCAAACTGAAACTTTAGAACTCAAAGTCGGGAGTTACGAAGTTATGAAAACCTTCGACTCCCTGACTACACAATGGACTGACATACTTGACACTACAAAAGAAGAACAAGAAGTCTAGCCATCGGGAAGTTAGGAAAAACGTGAACCCGATGACGAGGTTAAAAACATTGAGCGCCAACAACTTAGGTTTCAGAACTTATAGAATGCACAACAAGAAGTTAGAAACTTAGAGGGACTCGCGACAAGGACTAAAATGGAGGCAAGGACTTTAGAATTGGGCGGAAAATAAAAGATTAAAAACCAAGGAAGACAAAAATTGGAAGGGACGTGATACATAGTATACCTACAGGTAACATAGTGAAACTATACATGTGACTAAAAGACAAAAGCATATACACATGTGATTATGGGTGACTTTTAAAAAATTGAAATATTAAATGTGACTTTTCTCATCATTTCTTCCCTGCTTAGTGGAAGTTGTTCCCAACTTCTACATTGGTGGGGTTATCTTTTCTGCAAAAGCAAACTCAGACAATCACTTGGTTTGTGTTGGTGAAAGTGTCTTTGTTGCCAACCAAGCGAGTAGTAGTTTGCTTTTTGTTATTCATGTGAGTGTGAACATTGAGCAAAGTTTTATCAACCAATTGTTGTTGAAAATGTGGGATTGGATATTCAGGATGGTTGATAGAGACCTCCTCCTCTATGTGAAAAGCATTGTGATCCTTGAGTGAAGCCAACACAATCACCAACTTGGAAAGAATAAGGTGTTTGATGGTGGTCATGGAGTTCCTTGAATTTGAATTGAGTTTGTTGAAGGATATCTTGGTTTGGTGTGAAATTGGACCAAATTTTGCACAAAGGAGAAGCTTTGTCTTGCACTTTTTGTTGGTGGGATGTAGCTGGGGATGAAGAGCACTTGGAATCTCATAGGGTGCCAATGGCTAGAATCCATAATGGACTTCAAAAGGAGAAAATGCCTTTTAGAGGCATTGGTAGCTTAGTTGCGACCATTCCAAAGCATATGCAAATAGTTGTTCCTTTGCTTGATCTGACAATGCTAAATGGAGGGAGCATGAACTAAGGTGGGATTAATAGCCTTATTTTGGCTATGAATTTGTGGATGAAAGAAAGTGAAGAAGTGCAATTGACAGCTAGGAAGCTTTCACAATAGTTTCCCGAAGTGACTTTAAAAGTGAGAGTCATGACTAGGACTAATAGTGAGTAGTAGCCTAAAATTGCTTGAAGAACAAGTCGGCAGCTTTGAGCATTAGTTGTCTTGGTGCAAGGTATGAAAAAATCTGTTTTGGAAAACCAACACACCACACAAAGATGCAATTATGTTAATGCTAAGTTGAGGGTAGGATGCTAATGAAATCAATGGAAATGGATTCCCAGAAGGAACTGGAAATGGTGGATATGATGCAAGCATTTGATTGGAAGGCTTAGATTGGATGCAAAGTGAGCACCAATGAATGAAATCCTCAACTTTCCTCCACATAGAAGGCCAACAAAAGTAGTGCTGCAAGTTTTCCTAGGAATTTGGCATGCCAAAATGTCCACAATTTGAGGATGAATAGGCCTTCTTGAGTAGAAACTGGTGAGAAGGGTTGATAGGAATGCAATGTTTAGTGAACTTGTACAATAATTCATCTCTCAGACTTTAGTTAAGAAAGGTGTTTTATTGATCACTATGGGTCATTGCAAAGGTTCATGATGTTGAGTACTTGAGAACAACTTGTTCGTGATGTCCTTGTACTTGATCACCAAATTTAATTGCTGAACATAAGATGCTCATTCAAATGCCAACGTTCTTGAATCTTGGATTGAGAGTTCAAGTTTTGAAAGGGCAGATTATCTTCGTGTAGAATGACCCCCTTACTGATAAGATGATGACACAATTACTCAAATGCTTGAACTAAAGCTTAGAATTACTTGTTGTATGCTAAGGCACAAGGTTCAAATTCAAATTCAAATTCAACAACAATAAAATTCAGATGAAATTTGGAAAGGGTAAAAAATGCGACAAAAAATTTGGCATTAAAGTCGCCTTATATAATTTAAAAATAAAAATAAAAAATATTAGTAATATATCCATAACATTATCAAAATAGTTTAACATTGCTAAATAGATTTGAAATCATCATAAAAAGATTGATACATTTATAAAATATAAACCATAAGAAGCATGTGAAATCACGATTGCGAAAATGTCTTTTTTGTCAAAAAGGTACAATCAATAGTCAAGACATTGGAATGTCAAAAAAGCTCCAAGTCATCAAGAGCACTTGGCTGAGATGCTGTAGCATCATTATCAGTATCACTACCCAAATCATCGTAAAAAAAGTCAAGCTCATCTCTAACTGGCACTGCTATGTCTTCTGAAATGTGTTGTTGTGAAGATGTGGAGTCGTTTGCTGATTTGTTCATGAACAATTTTAAATTGCTATGAATTTAGATAAATTCTCCAACTTTCCAAACAATTACTTGTTCCGCTTTTTGGAATGGATGTGGTCAAAGCAACTCCACTTCCTCTCACAAGCTGATGAACTTGCTCCTTGACTCAATATTTGAATGGCAAAGCATTGTAGTTTAGGAGTTTGTGCCCCATAGGTCATCCACCATATATAGCCAAGTACATCATCTTGTGCCATATCATATTTGTCTGTTGACATTCCAAACATCCATTATGCTCTTTTGTATTTCCAACATTGGTCTTTGATTAGAGTTGCAACTGTTGAATTTGGTTCAAACCTATCAATGGCTTCTAAAAGCTTTGCCATAATTTCACAATTACTCTATCTATGAATATAAAATAGCTTAGGCTCCAAATAGCAAGTTGTTGCATGTAAAGGTGTGTGCATCATTTTCCATTTGGAATCAATTGTCTCCCATATCTCCATGTACTTTGCTTCTACATTATTTAGTGCTTTTTGAATAGCTTCCTTACAACCTAAGTCACAAGGTTCAAATTCAAGTTTGAATTTGACGACAATAAAACTCAGATGAAATTCACCAAGGTAAAAAAATTCGACATTAAATTCACCTTATATACTTTTTTTTTTTAAATATATGTAATATATCCAAAAAATTATCAAAATAGTTTAACATTGCTAAATAGATTTGAAGTCATCATAAAAAGATTGACACATTTATAAAATATAAACCATAAACAGACTGTGTGCTTAGAATGATCCACGAGTAGAGTGATTTATAACAAAAATAGGTCGAAAATCTTAAAAATTGTTTTTGAAAACCTTAAATGACACTTTTCCACAATATATTTTAATGAAAAAAAATGTGCTTTTTTCCGTATGATTTTGCCGAATTTTAACGAATTTTATGTAAATGTTTGAAATTCTGAAAAATTCGAATTTTTTGCTTGAAATTCGTCGAATGCTGTGACATAGCTTACAATGGTCCATGCTTTCATAAAACATGCCAAGGCAAGGCGTGTCACCATCAACCATACAAAGCACATCAACAATTGACCCACATATATTCAAAACCTTTGCTCTATGTTCTTTCCCTTAGGACCTTTAGAAAGCACTAGATTTTCCCCCTCATTGGTGTTGATTTTTTTATGATCAGATTAATGCACAGAAAATAACTCAAAATCAGAGATAATAACACAGCATATACCCTGGGAAAACCCTCCACTTGAGGGAGAAAAACCCAGCAACAAAGATCTCTCTTTTATATATCAATAATGGCAACAATTCGCTTTACAATGAGGCCAATCACAAGGCCAATATTTAGCATCAACTATAGATGTAGTAACAGATGATAATCTGCTCTTCCTTGTAATCTAAGTCTGCACTTACAGGAATTCGCAATGGGCTCTTGATGAAGCTCGCACTTTATTTAAAGTATTCGCACTTGATGACAGATACGCGCTTGAAGATATATTTGCCCTTGATGATACAAAACAGATGTGAATCACCGAACTCAACTAGATTCATTACAATAGATGAAACAAGGAGTATGTATACAGGTTAGGGAGGTCGCACCTCCTCATCTCATAATGTCGGCCCAAAATGTTATTTACAAAACACAAAGGATGTCGGCCAGAAATGTATTCATAAAGAATGTCGGCCTTAATAAATGTCTTTTAATAATTGACCAATATGAATTCATATTCTTACATGTTGGCTATAATACAAAACAATAAGTATAAGTTGAATAGCCAACGGCTATCATTCAACTTATGTTTGCACGAAGAAGGTGAGCTGGAAGGAACTACCGAAGCTGCTATAACATTAACAATTGGAACAAATAACACATCTCAAAGCTGCTTTCTCTTCAACCACTCTTTTCATAGTGATATAAAATGAAGCGAACCTTGTGTCACAAGGTCTCAACAACTCCCTAGATGCATGTTGCCTATAAAGACTCAATGTGAGATGATGATTTCTTATGAAATTTTCGATTGCTCTCCTTCTATGAATTGCTTCATGTATCCATGGGAATTTAGCCAAGTCATGAAGCAACAAATCTAGACAATGGGCTGCACATGGGCTCCAATATATTTGTGGGTACTTCTCTATAATTAGCTTCCTAGCACCCAAACAATTTGCTGCACTATCAATTACCACTTGAACCACATTTTCCACCCCGACTTCAAGAATGGCTTCCTCTAGTATTTTAAAAATATATATTGAAGCTTTCTTTTGGTTCATGGTGTCAATCACCTTCAAGAACACAACACCTTCAGGACAAGCCAGCAAAACATTAATCAATGGCCTCTAACATATGTTTGACCATCCATCACTCAGTATAGTGCAACCTGTTGCCTTCCAAGAGGCTTTGACCTCAGCTAATTTCTCAGTCACTCTACCTTTTGACCTCTGCAAAAGAGTTGTCTTGAAAGCCCCCGAAGATGGAGGTGTGTACCCGTTGCCAAACTCTGCAACTTTCTGAATTGCATTACAAAAATGTGGATTTCTTGCTACATTGAATGAAATATCACTTGAATAAAACAAATCAGGAAATGCATCATCCACATTAAGTTTACTTGCTTGGAGTTATTCCCTTTTTTAAGTACAGTATTAAAAAGAAAAAAGGGGGAAAACTCTTAAATGTAATAAATAGATTAAGACCATCCAGATGAGAACAAAAATCCTCAAGTGCCAGTGTTAGTCTCCCAAGATGTGTTGGAGGAGACAACAAAAATGTCATTGATCACAGTGGGAGTGACAAAGCCTTAAAGAACAGTTTTGATACTTTTAGTAGGTTGTTATGTTAATTCAACAGGAAAAATTATCTTATTTGTGCTGATTGAAACTAAGATGTTATTGAGTGTATGATTTTAGGTTTTTGTTGTTTGATTGGCTAACACATTAGATTTTAACAACATTTGATAATTGGTATGAAGGTGGCAATATTGGATGGATTGACAATGGGAGGAGGGGCAGGTATCTCTATTCCTGGCACGTTTCGTGTGGCAACAGAGAAGACGGTATGTGTCATTCACAATGTGACTCACTAGATTCATTAAGATTTTCATAATACATTTATTATTTATATTTATAGTATGTGAGGAAAATCAGTACTTTACATGCTTCTTTTGTTATTATTTTCCATGAGTTTTTCCTGAACAAATCTTAATCATCAGCACACTCTTTATTTTCTGTTTTTGGTTTCAACTTTGAAGGTGTTGAACTTATAGATACATAATATATTTAGTGAAACTATGTAGGAAGCTTCAGATCTAAAGCTGATGTAATTTTGATAAAATATTCATTTTTCCAATGGGGGAGGCAAATTGGTCTTCTCCGTACGCTATTTGCTATTATTTTCTGTAAGTTATCTTGAAGAAATCTGAAGCATCATCACACTCTTTGTTTTCTAACATCTCCTAAGGTGCAGAAATTAAAAATCTGTTTTGTGAAATTCTCTAAGCTTCAAATCTAAAGCTTTTAATTTTAGTTTACAAAACATAATTTCTCTTTCTGTATTTAATAATTTCTGCCATATGGTTAAGCCTGTCATTTAGGAGACATTTTCCTAATGCCAAAGTAATGTGGAAAGATTAGTGGATTAGTTGGCCTATGGATAATTCATATTTTATTTGAATTCATTTATCTGTCCAGAGAGCCATATTAGAATTAGACAAATAGAATGGAGATTAAACCACTAGTATTCTTCAGTAACTGAATTTTTTTTACGATTATTAAACACCCATACATATAAATATTGGTTTACATAAACTTCTTTAGGTTGTTGAACCAACACCAATAAATTTATCCAAATGTTGGTCAGGGTAGAGGAGACTTAATGGATTCTTATATCTCTCTATACCATAGTATTGTACACTACTTTAATAAATGAATTTATATTATTCATGTTTATTGTTTTGTGCAATTTGTGTGTGTTTCCATCTTCCACAATTTTCAGTTGAATAGTTATTGACACAGCAATTTGCTGCACGGGCTAATAGCCTAATACCTTAATCCTATATAGAGTTTTGACTTTCTGGCTGATTCATTTTATTCCAAGTAAAAAAATAGATTTTGCAGATATAACGGGTGGTCTCAAAGATATATTCCTGCTGTAGAAGTGGACAAGCTGAAAAAATCCTGATAATGAATTGGCTCGAGTTCCATCATTCAATTTCTTTCCTTGAGCTGGTGTGCTCTTTTTTTCCTTTTTCTTTAGGTTACCCTGAACGTTTATATTTGAAGTCTCCAAATTGTTTGTTCATGTAGTAGTTAGGATGAGGTATGTACCAAGGTCTGCTGATAGCTTGCATTTAGGTTATGGTCCTCATAGTATTGTTAAATTTATTTGAGTATCTGTCTCATTCTGTTAATAACTTAATAAAGTGATTTTGTTCTTATCAACACTTATCACTGTGATTTATTTGGGTGGCTGGTTAAGCATTTCATTTTACATGAACTTCATTTTCTGAAGAATCACTTCTTATAGGAATAGAAGAATGTAGTTTTGCCTTTCCTTCATACGTCCACTCTCACCTTCTTTCATACTTATGCATATCTATCACATGGAGAAATTTGATCCTACATGTACATTTTCTTGTTCTCATAATGTTCTACCTTTCATGGAGTGTGCTTTATGACATGTATACATGCATTTAAATAGAGATCCACATTACTGCAGTGATTGCATTAATAAGTAACTTTACTGCTGCAAATATTCAGCATGAGCATGTATTACTAAGTGTAAAATGATAATAGCCTTCTGCATGCTTAAAACTTAATAAAATCTTGCTTCCTGCATCCTTGGAGGCAAGGTATGCATTATATCTTGCTTGCAGGTATGGTTAAGTGCAATAGTGTACACATTTATAATAGTTCTGAACAATATTAATCAATAATATTGGCAGGGCGATTATTTGGTATGGGTATTGTGTTTATAAATTATATATAGGAGCACACTAGTATATGCTATATATCTAAGTTACCGGGTTATTCACTTTAGCCCCCTGTACCGGCCAAAATATGTATGGGTTCGGGGTTCTTTATGGTCCTTCTGGGGGTTCGCCTTGGGTTTGCCATTTGCTACCCGGGTGTCGAACCCATGGAGAACCCAGAAGGACCCGGGCGGATCCACGTCATCCAACCCAGAAAAAAGGAAAAAACTCAATTTAAAAACATAAAATAAAACCCTAAAAAGTGCCCAAAATGCCTTATATTGTCTTGGTCGACCAAATGAGGCTTATTTTGCAAACTCAAAAGGGCAAAAAACACCATTTTTTTGCCTCCAAGCTGAAATAGTTGATTTTTGCAAGTTTTCTCTTTTTTTTCGAAGGTGAGATCGTGAGAGCTACAAAGGAGTTCAACTGATAGAAACAAGAGAGGAATAGGTGCACTAAGAAGATCAAGCAATCAAAGGTGAGTGAATCTATCCTCTTTTTTTTAGTTTTCAATAATTTTTTTGAAGATTTTTCAAGTTTTTTTTTCTTTTTCTAGTAAGGTTTGAAATTTTTTAAGAACATTTTATGCAAAATAAGGGGTTATAATGCCCATTTTTTCTAAAAAAAATTACTTGTTTTTATTTATTTTAGGTTCATATCTTCATACAAAATGGCCGATAGTTCTACTTCAGTTGGAATAGGTGCAGAGAGTCAATTTAAATATGATCCAGGCTCACCTCTTTGGCGACATACGACAATGATTCAACAACTTCCCGGTGGTGGGGGTTATGTTTGGCGTTGCAGCCAATGTGGAACTACATATAGGAGCTCGTACTTTCGAGTGAAAGCCCATTTATGTGCTATTGGTAATCAAGGAATAAAACCTTGCCTTGGGCCAAATAAAAAAGGGTTGACAAAGGATCAAATAATGGGTTATATTAAAGAACAAGAGGATGCTGACAATGCATTCAAAACACCAAAGGCTACAGACCATCCTCTTATGAAGAAAGGTAAAAATAAAAGTAAAAGCTCGCAAAGACTTAGTGGCTTATCAGAACCGGCTGGCCCACATCCTTTCATGGAAATGGCACAATCTTCTGAAGGAGAAAATATGTCGGTGACACGAAAAAGAGGCCCATTGGATAGAGCCTTCAAAAATGAAGCAAGGGAGTTGGCAGATGAGAGCATTGCACGTTGCATTTATGGCAATGGGCTTCCTTTCAACCTTGTTAGATCACCTTATTGGCGGGAAATGGTGAAAGCCATTTCTAAGACAACTCCTGATTATGTTAGTCCTGGGTATGAAAAGGTGCGGACCACCTTATTGGCAAAGGAGAAATCTTCAGTAGAGGTAGCATTGAGAGTAATCAAGGATACATGGGTCGAAACAGGTGTGTCCATCATTTCTGATGGATGGAAGGATTGCAAAAATAGACCATTGATCAATGTTATAGCAGTGTCCCCTAAAGGGGCGATGTTTTTGAAGGCAGTTGATTGTGAAGGGCAAATAAAAGATGCAAGTTTTATTGCCAATATCCTCATAGAATCCATTGAAATGGTGGGGCCTGAAAATGTTGTCCAAGTCATAACGGATAATGCTAAAAATTGTAGGGCAGCTGGGGCTATAGTGGAGGCTAGATATGGTCACATTTTTTGGACACCATGTGCAGTCCACTCACTCAATTTGATAATGCAAAAGATTGGTACACAAATTGAGTGGGTCAAGCAAATCTATGCGGAGGGCGAGGAGATCCGAATGTTTGTGACTAATCATCATATGTCACAAGCCATCTTTAGGACCTTCTCCAAGTTGGAGTTGTTGAAGGTAATTTAAATTTGATATTTTAATATAATTTTTTATTTTTTTATTTTAATTTTTCATTGCTGATTGGTGATATGCATTTTCTTACCATGTTAGGTTGCCGAAACTCGATTTGCATCTCACACAATCATCTTAAGACGACTTGTGAAGGTGCGAGAGGCCTTGAGTTCTATGGTCATCAACAACTTGTGGAGTGTATGGAAACAATCAAGCACAGAAAGAGCCCAAAAAGTGAAAGCAATAATCTTAGATGATGAGTGGTGGGCTCGTGTGGAATATGTTATAAATTTCACTGAGCCTATTATGAGCATGATTAGGTATGTTGATACTGATCGCCCATGTTTGGGTGAAATTTATGATGGCATGGATTCCATGGTGGAGAAAATAAGAGCAGTAATAGATGCCAAGGAACATGACCCAACAAAAACATTTTTCAAAACTGTGCAAAAGATTATTGTTGACCGTTGGAACAAGATGACCACCCCTTTACATCTCTTAGCATTTGCTTTGTCACCAAAGTATTATAGCAAAGAGATACTTTCATTGCCGAAGAGGGTGGCACCATATAGGGATGCAGAGGTTGCTGCTGGCTATAAGGATGCATTTAGAAAGATATTTGCAGATGAAGAAATCCAAAGCATTGTCATGAGCGAGTTTAGCCAATTCATATCTGCAAAAAATCATGATGTTTCTGCTCATCTAGACAAATGTAGGAAAAATGCTGATGATTGGTGGTATCTACATGGTCAAGGCTCCATTTACTTGCAGCCTCTTGCAATTAAAATACTCTCCCAAGTATGTAATATTTTTATTTATTTATTTTTTCTTTTTCATTCGATGCTATTATGCTATATATTATGATTATTATCAGCAATTAAAATTAAATACTAAATGTTGTATGCATACTCAATAGGTTGCAAGTTCCTCTTCAGCTGAGCGGAATTGGAGTACATACTCCTTCATCCACTCGGTCAAGCGCAATTGTTTGGGTGCAAAAAAAGCAGAGGATTTGGTCTATGTACACTCCAACCTTCGTCTCTTATCACATAAGAAACCTGAATACAATGAGGGTGTGACAAAGAATTGGGATCTCGCCCTTGAGTGTGCTGATTTAGATGCTACAGTTGCACAACTTGCCTTGGCTTCTATAGATGACAATGAGGCAACTGATGCACCTAGTGGGAGTGGCAATCCAATTGATAGTGGTTCAAATGAAATTGAACCAATTGAGGACCACGACCTTGATGCTTTTGATGAAGACGAATTTGAAGAATACTGAATTAAATTTTGTCTTGATTGTAATTTGAATTTTCAATGTGTAATGACATTTTAAGACTTGAGTATTTACTATTTACATTTTTGCAAATTATGAATATGATTATATGAGGTATTACCATATGGCGTATTTCATTGTTTCAATATTCTATGGCATTATGGCATTATGATTATATGATTATAATTTTGAACATGCTTATGAGTCTATGGCATTATGTTTATAATTTAATTTATAAATTATATATATACTCCCGTACTCGTACCCTAGGAAATTTTTTTTTGCCATACCGGCGTACTCGAACCTAAACCAGTAGTTGAACCCGTACCCGAACCGACAACTTAGTTATATATGGCAAATACTGCTTATGATATAATTCTTGATATATTGCTGGTGGCATATGCTGATTGTAGGTGAAAACAATTCTAGAGAACACATGCAAGCTAGCTAGTAAGCAAGCAGTCTAGGTTGTGCATATAAGCAGAGGGTTGGTCATGCAATTTATAAATCAGTCCATAACATAATTAATTTTACATTACGCGCACATACACTTCACCATTTTTGGACTCTCACTTGCATGT
The DNA here is from genome assembly GCA_007258455.2 of Sequoia sempervirens. Lineage (NCBI taxonomy): Eukaryota > Viridiplantae > Streptophyta > Pinopsida > Cupressales > Cupressaceae > Sequoia > Sequoia sempervirens. The sequence continues at coordinate 35,134 of VDFB02057745.1, forward strand.
GTTTAGGTACCTACTCTCAATCTTTTAATGCACCTTTTCTCTAAATTATTGCAATGTTTTTTTATGGTCATGATTACAAAGAGACCAACATGTGGCACATATTGTGCTGGGTCAGTGAACTAGGTAATGAAGTAGGTTAATACTAGTCTAATATGAGTTTACTATACCCTCAACTTATTAGACCGAGTCTACGTTGTTGGGTTCTCATATATCATTGTGCTATGAAGTGGGGATTGAAGAGCACACAAAAAATACTGAGAGGGGGAGTGGGGTGACGGGGTGGATCAGTATTTTAAAACTTCAATACTTAAAACCAAAAGAACCAACAATCAAAACAATAAGAGCAAACATTAGACAAGAAGAACACCAATATCACATGGAAAACCCTTTCGGGTAAAACACCACGACATAACTATTGCTTTCATTAATCTTCAATAGGGCACCAACCCAGGAGACTACAATCTCCAGATTACAAGAAGTGAGCACCAACTCACTGGAAGCACCGACTTCGAACAGCTGAAGCACCAACTCCAGTGTGAGCACCAACTCACTGAGAATATTCACAATTCTGTAACTCTGCATTATTGATTACAAACCCAACCTTCACTTGAATCGAGAGGCTCATACTTGCATAAGCACTGTTCAAACTCATAAATTCTTTTGCTCAAAAACTTAACTTCACCTGCAACAAAACCTCAATCCTTTCTCATTTTTTATTCTTCATAACTTGTTAATACACAAGAAATGCAGAACCTGCCACCTCACATTCACATATCTGCGCTGACAAATACAAGAATGAATACCATATAAGAACAACACAACTTCACTTGATTCATACCTAGAAAATATCAAGGACAGCAGAGTATAAGATTTAGCAATGAAAAATTTGTACTCCAGGCTTCTCAAAATACATGAATCAATGCTTAAAAATGTTACGCGAGCCCACCCTAAATTGATTCCATCATAATATTGATGACAACACACGCACAATGAAAACCTCAACCTCGGCCTTTTTCAAATCACTATTCAACATTTTTTCTCCACACGCAGAGGTGTGAATTAACTCAAAAATTGCTCCACTTCACACAATAACGAATGATGAATACCGCTGTTACAAGAAAAAGCTCCAGATTAACTTAGCATATTTTGACCTGTTTTTGTTGAGCATCCTAAAAATGGTCTGCTATATACTTAATTGCCACGAAGACCACTAAAGTAATGACAATGCATCAAATCTGATCCCACATAGAACAGACTTCACCCAAATCGCATTTTCAAAACCACTCAATCGAGAGAAGGTTGTTCTCATGCATCACGTCTCCCATTTCAAATCGGCCTGTGATGGAGCAATCGTTACAATTAATTTTTACGATTATGGAAACATTTTAAGCTTTAGCTTCTACTCCAGGAAAATACGATGGATCCCCGTTCTTGCATCCACATCGCTGGAAACTTTAACTCACGTCTTTTTAGACTCTTACACACCATGACTTGGAACCTGCAAATAAATATTCAAGCCATTGCTAAAAATAGAAGACTCATCAAAGAGTCTTAAGCCGCCCCTCATCATATTCATCAGAGATATTAGAATTTATCAAGCTGCCTTCAACAAGGGAATTGACAATAAATACAAAAGTCATCGGCCAAAGATAGGTGAGTCAGAGGTGTGTGAGTTTAGTGCCTAGGAGTAAAGAAATTGTCGACCATTATGCAAGCCTTCAACCATATGCAAGGTGTTATGAAATAATTACGCCAACTTAGGCATAAACGGAAAGAAGTCCAAATACTAGAGTCTACATCGTGCACGCTGCCACTCCAAAGTCCAATATCGATTTGCAGCTCAGCCTTATGGCCAGTGTTGCAAGGTGCTGGCATAAGCATTAATGGCTGTGCTAAGAAATGGAAGACGCCACCTTGATCATCCCCGCCCATGCTCATCACGCCTCTTGCTGCTGTGTATATACTATGGCACCTTCCCAAAATGCAGATATGACCCCTCAAATCAAGTGCGAGCCTCCTACTGGGTTGCTGCGATAGGCAAAGTCTAACGACTATCCACAAAAGTCTTCACGGCATCACCCAAGCACCCAACCAATGCTCACATTATCACCTTATATTATTATCTGTAGTTGCTGAGTTGAGAGAAAAATCCATAGCAATTATAAGAAACACCAGCATCACCAAATGTATATAATATTGACATCGACCAGCTATTATGAGAGAGTGATTTAATTAACTGTCCCAAACATCACATATTCAATGCATTCCCATTATCAATGTGCAGCAAATGAATATTGAATTGCCCAAACTTTGTGTGAAAATAAATATAATCGATCAGCAATCTAAATCAATATACTTCAATTTGAGTGATAGTATTACACCATCACCCGTATATTTACTCTTTGACATCAATGACAAAATATTCAACAGGGACATCGTCTTCTATTGCACTGTTTTCTTATGGACATATTATGGAGATGCCTTTTGCACTCTTTAACTTCTCTTCTAACGCAAATTTGTTTTGTGACATATAAGTAAAAATCTATATCAAGTGGATTCTTGACCCTACATCCTACTTGTGATTAATAACAGGGGTGTGCTCCCTATCACTAAACCCACCAATTCAATGAATAGATGATTTACAAGGTCATATCTTCGTAAGTAAATTTTCCTTCCAAAGGAGCATCAACGGAATACCAGCTAGCTAAAACTTGTAGAGATTTTTAGTTCTAAATATTGTTTAAATAGTATATATTTATAAATAAAAAATGTGTAGTATTACAACAAAAACACTACATAACTTTAACTTGATATGCAAATGATATCAATGTTGTTCTTTCATGCAATGGGCTTGCATTAGAATGCCACATTAACACATATATCCATAGGAAGGTATTCATTAAATAAAACTCCATGATACATAAATTTTTTTAATAGTTGTTCAAGTAGTAGTAGTAGTTCTGTCTTTGAACTGTTGTGTGATTATCTTAGTCATGATTTAGATGCAATGTTTACAGTAGAGGTACTGGGTCATCTTCTTGAAGAACTATTGTTCTGGAGGACCAGAGGAATCATGAAAGTCTTGGTTATGAATAGGTTCTGATTTTCCATCGCCTCCTCTCCTAGTGGTGGTCCTGTTGTTGGTCAGTATTAGGCTTCAATCCATTTTAATTTGTTATATATTAGGCTTATTGATTGTCAATACTTTACGTTATCATGGCTGTTATTTTTAATATGTGATTGTGTTAGGGGTTATTGGCCTCCATATAATTTGTGACTGCAGTAGTAATGGTATTATTCTATTCTCTATTTCTGTATCTCAACATATTTGTTTACAACTATAATACATTTCCTACATGGTATCAGAGCCGTGTTCATGAAAAGCTTGTTCTCTGTCTGGGCAAACTAAAGATGAACAGAGGAGATAATTACCAGGTTCACAGAGTTAACGATCTATGATTCAAAAGTGCTGCTCTTTGAGATATCTACCTGAAGATTGTTGTCAATGGCCAGTAATATTTTGCATGCACAAACCCTTGAGAAGTCAGATGTTTTGCCTATTTCAGACAGAATATTCTAATTGGCAACTTGGCTGCAGTTTAAAGACCCTCCTGTTGGCTCTCTAACAAGCATCCAACATCATGTAATGTCCCCTGTCCTAATTTTCCCTAGAATTCACCTATGGATCACAATTTCCACAAACTAGGGTTAGGGTTTTCACCTTGTCAAATAAATAGCTCCTTGATGATGTAACCCATAATTGAAAACCTGCATTCAATCTATAATCAACATTGCTAAACATGCATATACACATTTGTTAGCATTAATCCATGGTAACATATTTAGAGACTATCAATCATAGCAGCAAAAATCGTTTGGGGAAAAAATTGGCAAACCAAAAGTTCAGGATTTTTTGAAAAAATAGTGAAAAAATGGGGAAAAAATCGGATTTGAAAAAAATGTAAAAAAATAGTAGAAAAAGAGACAAATGCTACTATTTTTTGAAATTTAAGGTCATTTCAATAGCATAGAGATATAGAGAGCAAATAAAACAGAGATTATACCCCATGAATTGTAGAAAGCTTGCATGTTGTTTATCAATTTTATGTTTGTTGAGCTCAAAGGCATCTGTTTCTTGCGTAGGTTGTGAACTAAAGATCGTTTGGAGCACCTCATACGATAGAGTAGTGTATATGTGAGATATGGAATCAACTGTAATGTAAAATCTTTGTAGAAATGACAACTGAAAAAAGTGGAAAAGGCTAGTGTATGAAGGAGTCATAAATGATACAAGTGACCAAAAGCTTTGAGAAGGCAATGACATGAATGAAATAAAGTGAAGGATGAAAAAGTGTGATAAAATAAAGGATTGGCTAAGGGTTAAAATCTTAGGCAGATACTCTTTAAAGTTGTGCAAGCTTGAAATCAGAGACAGTGCATTACCAGTCCAAGAGAATGGTTAAAATCTTAGGCAGATATTCTTTAAAGCTGTGCAAGCTTGAAATTGGAGACAGTGTATTACCAGTCCAAGAGAATGGTTAAAATCTCAGGCAGATACTCTTTAAAACTGTGCAAGCTTGCAATCAAAGAATGGAGTCTGAATTCAGGGCCATGCACTGTCTCTGATTTCAAGCTTGAAAAATGATGTCTTTGAATTACAGACATAATCTGCATGCTTGGCATAAAAATGGGTGCAGGATTGAAATCTTTCAAGAGCTATTTTATAAGTTTTGAACATGAAGTGAAATTATTTTTAATATTCTCTATGTAAAGTATAGTGCCTATAGGCTATGCAGGTTATAGATTTAGTATTAGACATTTACATACTTTCATTTCATTGCTGCAGTCATCATCAATGAGGAACCTCATCGTTTTTCATTTTGGAATAGTACAGCCTTGGACATTTTGCAAGAGTTGGCTAAAAAAACTAGACCAAGACGTGAGAACCCTGCAACCTGATAGGGGGAAGACTATAACTGATTTGAAAAGACATTTAAATGATGATTAATCTATGACAAAAAGAGAGACAAAGTAGTATGATCATTGATTTTTGAATAGGTACCACAAATGTTTTTCTTTTGGGACCTTGGCACAAACTTGGGCCATATGAGGACTTCAAAATCTTTGGGAAAAATTCGATCAATGTTTTATCTGAGGGCAATAGAGTCAAACCTATCACCTAACATCTAAACATACAATGAACTTAAAATGATACAATAAAGTTATTTACAATTTGGACTGATTTGGTGTAGACTGCTCATTCTTTTTGTAGGTTTCATATGTAAAATTTTGACTAACTTGGTCGTCAAAGTTAGCTTCTAAAGTTTTCTTGGCATGGAGGGGGTAAATGCTATAGCCATTTATAAGGTCACCTTACACAGGCACGACTAGTGAAAATGGTTGGAATTGCTTATTTTGATTAATGAAGAATCCCTTGCTTTATTTTACTGTGGTTTACTTTATTTTAGGGTGTATAGACAAGACTGCAAGCTTAAAGTTCAAAGCAGAAAGGAACCTGTTCACACGTGTATGTAGGGCAGACTATAGAGTCGATGGCGGTCACCCTTAACTTATCGTGACCCTGATTTATAGTAGAAAAAGCACCAAATTTAGAGATTTTAACGTGGGAGTTGTTAGCGCTATTTATGGCGATTTTTTCATGATTTTAACGTGAAAAAATCGCGATTTTCAACAATTTTTCCTAGTCAACGCTCTGCAAAAAATCCTGAAAAAATCGGCAAGCCTGAGGATTTTATAAAAATCGCGATTTTTTCAGGATTTTTGCTTCTATGCTATCAATAATGCAACCTATTGTGAACTAGGAGGAGTGACATGGTGGGTCCGCCCAAAGCCATATATTAACCTAAGAGGTTGTATACCACAACTCTCCTTGTTGGTGACTTGTACCCGCTTTCCCCAACCATGCCCCGACCTCGGCAAACACTTTGCCCACTTGCAGAAATGGGTGGAGCTTACGAGTGGTCTTGGCACTTCCACTCCTCCATGGCCCCTCATTTCTTTAAGATTGATCAGACCATAAGTGAGGTTTCCACTCTTCCATGGCTCAACCTTGTTTTTGGAGTGGGCGGACCATAAGTGGAGCGCACTGCTCTCTTCCTGCCCCTTCCCCCAGGTGGGTTGACAATCAAATTCAGACATTCAGATATTAACATACAGAAATAGACATATATTATGCATGAAGACATTTAGTCAATTAGCAATTCAATATATATATATATATATATTATATATATATATATATATATCTATTAGTGTGCATGGAGAATTAATCAAGATGAGCATATATTTACAATCTGATGTTAAGTACCTATTGCCTATGCATTACACGCATCCAATATATAAATGCAGATTGTTATTGTAAAGGAGAGCTATGGTTATAAATACATGAACAGATCACTTCCTCATAAAGACAATTAAGCACAGTGTACACAGAAATTGAATTTGCTGACAAAGAGATAATACTTGCTGGGAGGGAAATCAATTAACACATATACCACTAAATAATTCATCATGGGATATAGACTGATCATATTTGTCCCACAAGACAAGGTAGAGATACACCTGATAGGAGTGCTGCGATTTCAGATTCTCCTTCGCTGATTTCCTCGCTGTTCTCTTCTTTGCTTCCTTCAGAACTTCTATTGTATATTCTTTACTGATGTATATCCCTTATTATAGACAGATCATTATCTATTTTAAAATTTTATGATTGCTTCCCTGTCAGATTCTATTGATTTCCTTGCTCAGAAGATATTTATGTTTTCCTGTCTTTATTCCTGATTCTACTTAGATATATTTCCCCCAAAACTTCCTCTCCATATTCCTTGCTGTAGAATTTCCTCTTATACCTTCCTCATACCCCTTCATAAAGAGAAGCGATCCTTGGAAGGGAGGTGTCTAAATGAAACTACTTCATTTTCTGATTTAATCGCTGCTCTTAAATCATAATTATTTCCTTTAAATAAACTTCTTCTTATTAAGATCACTGCTCTTGCTAAGAGAGATCGCACCCCTTTATTAGAGATAACTCTGTCTTTTTTTAATATCAAACAAATCGCTGCTTATTTAAAGACTACTGATCACTGCCTTTAAATCATCACTGCTTCATATAATATGTATTGTTGCCTTCTATGATTAGAATAGGTGCTATCTTGTCCTTTGTGTTATTTTGCCCTATTCTCTACCCAGTGTTGCCTTTATTTATTTGTCTTTTATTGACTATTGATTATTTGCTGCTTCCAACATGTATCATTTTATGTCTATATATTTTATGTTAAAATATTATTATTTACTATTATATTTATAAATTTAATTTATTGTTAATATTTATTTAATTTATAAGTTTATTTATATTCCAATTTTTTGGGGGCATGACACATGAGGCTTCACTAAGTGTCAATGCCTTTCTCTACCTTTGCATCCCTAAGGCTTTGTAGGGTGTTGCCTCATATACTCTGAGGGAAAATGATGCTACAGTGAATATGAACCAACATGTTCCAGTGTTAGACGTGTAAGTAACACATGAAAGGAAAATAGACAAAAGTAGAGTTGTTTCATCTTCTGCAGTGATTCTGCTTGATCATCTTTTAAGGGTGAATTTTCATGTAGTTTTTCCATTATATGTGGGAGCCCGCAATCTTGCACCTTCACAACCATCATATTGGCAAGCATCACAGAGTTTGTTAGCTTGAAGTTGTTGGGTGTTCACAGATGTAATTGAATATGATGCAACAATCTGCATGAATGCATCCAATAACTTTGTCGAGAATATATAGTTGCATGTAGGAACAAATATAGCTTAAAGAAGCAAGTTTCCACCCTTCAAATTAACAATTTTGTTGTTAATCTCTATTTAGGGAGTTATTGCCCATTGTTGTCTAGCAGCAAGCCACTATAGCAAAAATGGAAGGTGAGTGGTTTTGGATTTAACCTTTAATTCTTTGGATACCTCTCATCTTTCAAGTTGTGGCACTGGCAGCAAGCAATTGTATGTTTAGTCTTCCTTCCTTTACTGTACCAAGTCATGGCATTAGAGAAAAGTAATGGTACAGTAAATTTGTTTTTTGTAAGTTTTATAAATAGTTAGGTATGAGGTCCTTGTAATTTCTAATGTATACTCACAATCTTCTTGACACCCCTAAATATAAGAGTCAAGGCTGAAGGTTTCTCAACCTGTTATGGTTTCCAAGGTATCAACTTTGTACAAAATTGCCAATTTTGTTAATTTTCATTAACATCAATTCCCTTTTTAGTTGCCAAGCTATCAACTCCTTGTACTATTTTCTATGTTAGTTTATTGGTACTAGGTAATGGTATTAGTTTCACTTCATTACTTAAATTTCAATCAAAGCAGATGGTTAAGGTATTAGACTTGTTCTCATATTTACTATGATCTTGTGTACTCAAATCGAATGGTTTCTGAATATTTGCATATGTTAAGGGTAGCGTTGGGGCAATTTCAAAGTGCATAATGGTTTGGACTTTGGAGAGTTGTCATTTTAATTTTTAAGGATCACATCAGAATTCATTATTTTTTGAGGATTGTTGGAAATTAAATTTAAGTGTTATTTTAGTGATTGTTAAATATGTTATTTCTAGGGGGGCTCTATGAGTCCTTGGATCTGATAGATGTTGATTCAGTTTAATAATTAATTTCCTCATTTTTGGGGATCTTTTAGGTATTTGGTGCACCAGAAACACAAATAGGATTCCATCCTGATGCAGGGGCCTCTTTTTTTCTATCACACTTACCTGGCTCTCTAGGTAAAGTTTATGACATTCTCAAAGTCCAGAATTTTTCCTAACAGTGTTTCAGCATTGCAATTTTACCTTTGATGTCTTGATTTAACCATAAAAATGAATGTTCTTTGCCTTAAACTCAAGTTGATTTTTAAGTTGTCCATGCCTTTTTCATGGAAAATGATTAATTCATTGATTCTCTTAACATATGTTAATCACTTTTTTCAGACACCATATTTTTAGGTTTTTGTTTTATTATAGGAAAAGCATAATGGTGGAAGAACATCTTTATATTAGTTACCTTGATCTGGAAGTGAGAATTTGGATCCAATGTTTCATTTTCCTATTTTGGAGAAACACTTAATTTGGATCCTTGTCGATGGGAGCATCCAATGCTTGGAACATGCAGTGGCTTCCTTTTTAGATGCCGTTGCATGCAAAAAGAATGAGGCAACTGTATTTAGAACTTCTTGTTGAAACGGAGGGAATTTTGTTTCAACAGATTTTTCTGGTAATAAAGTGATTGTGTCATCTACGAGACATCTACTAAAGAATAGAAATCATTCTTAGAGGTTTGGGTAGGTGATTGGAAATGCTTTTAAATTGACAATTCATCATTTGTATAGCTCGCCTATTAGATTCACACACTTTTGGTGTACTCCCAAAATCTGGAAAACTAAAACAGAGTGTATTCATAAGCTGAGTTACAGCATTACCAAAGTTATATCCCTTGTGAAAAAACTTGTAATGTCACAATTCTTGAATTTGTGTCATAGATCACCTTCTCTGTACCTGCATACAGACGGTGGAGATGTGTGTGCTGATGAATGTATAGTATTTGTTGTATTGGAAAGAAACTTAAATCTATAAGGGTTCAACATATATGAAGAGTTATACTAAATTCTCAAGGTGAGAATTAGAGTATGACCACCAAAACTATTATGGATAAATGCCATTTGACACTCATAGCTGGCATCTTGTTTAGATTTCGGCTCATTAAACTATTGGTCCGAGCATCCCACCATATTCACTCACTTCAATAATAGACATTATTTCACATAATTAGGATGAGTGGGTACCAAATGTTTTAAAAGACTGATCCTTGCACAATGTTGTTACGTGTTGAGACTTGATGCAGCCAAATAAAATCTAGAAGGGATCAATGATTCAGATTCTAGAAGACACTTTTGGGACAACACTCTGAAGCATTAGAATCTAGATGTGATATGTATGGAAGCAATATTTCATAAATGATGAACAACATTCAGAAAATGATAGAATTGGAACAATTATTTTTTTAATCTGTTTGTTTTGTACATGGCACACTCTTGAGAGAGATGTATGGTTGTCTGTCTTCCACTACCTACATCTATCTTCTGATCTCTTGTTGTTGCTAAAGAGGAGATCATGAAAGTATAGACGTACACCATGTCACAAAAGCAAATGGTTACAAGAACCTGTTTTGTGTTGCAACTGCTTCAACTTCCTTGAGCTTGGATTGAACTAGAAAGTGAACTGTTGTTTGGCTGTGTGAATGTGGACGCTTGTGCTATGTTATACAGGTTTTGCAGTGTTACACAAGCTGTGAAGTTTGGTCACATAGAATTGGTTTTTGATGTCGACAAGAATCTGTGGAGCTTGATGCAATGGTGTGCGTTACGGTGTTACCCATTGTTTCACATCGTCATGCAAGATGTGAAGTTGGCAATGATATGCAACGTGACAGCTAAAATTTGCATAAGGTGCAAATTCAATCATAGGAGATATGAACCCAAACCTAAGATGCTTGACAGGTGTGGACTTGACCCTAAGGTGCTTGCAGACTTGTTTTCAGAAAATGCAAATCCAACCCATAGTTGCTTGTGCTCAGATCATTTTCCCTTTCTTGAAAATCAATAACACCAATGCAGTAAGTCTAGGAAGCAAGTGCAAAAACCTGTCTTCTAACTGACCCCTGGTGAACAATCTTCCTTGGTGAATGAGTTGGCCTTTTTGATGATTTGATATAATGATATAGAACAATTTTGTGTGTGTGCATTATTTGCAGAATCTAATATGTTTTATCCCTTTTGGTTTTTGTGCTAGAGACTGGAATTATGAATGTAGAATATACATCATTATGTGGCATGATTCTCTGTAGATTTTTGGCATGACATGGCTAGAGAGAAGAACCACTTTAGGAATCCTATATATCTTACTGTCTTTCTGTTGGTATGATGATAATTTGATGAATGGCTATATATATATATATATATGCGCTAGTGATTAAGCTAGTATGAATGTGCAAATGCCCAAGGATAACATCACAAACATCAATTGGGGCTACATCACATGTTATTTCATCTTTGAAAAATTGAATGGATATATAACTGATGAGTCATTGATGAGTACTATCTATACCTCGGTGTTCATTATTCTCCTTAGATTTGTGGCATGACATGGTTGGAGGGAAGAACTGCTTTAGGAATCCTATATATCTAATTTTTTGTTGGTATGATGATACGTTGATGCATGGCTATATATATGTATGCTAGTGACTATGCTAGTATGCATGTACAAATGCCCAAGGATAACATCACAAATATCAATTGGTGCTACATCACATATAATTTCATCTTTGAATGAATATACAGCAGATGATATACATCATTGATAGGTTATATCTATACCTTGGTGTTGCAGGAATTGAACCATCCCAATTTGTAGGGTTGAGTGGGAGGCATGGTTTTCAAATTCTGCCACTAGATGGTTGCTTCAAAGAGAAGGTATTTCATGCCATTACCATCAATCAGAAAATGCAGAGGTTGCCCTTGCACTTACATTTTCAAATGGAATAGGCATTCTGATTTGTCATGTGCTATTGGTGTAGGTTGTGTGGGGGCCATTGCAATATTTAGATTGCAGTAAATGATCCTGTATAAGGGCTTGACTTTAGAGTCCTCCATTTTTTCTTGTTTATGTTATGTTTTCAGAGCATGATGCATGACACTCTAGATCCGAGTGGCTTCTTGTTTTAATGATGTATCTTGCACAATTTGCTTGTTTAGATGGTTTTGGTTTCCGATCTAGAAGATGAGATTCATTCATTGTAAAATATGTATTCAGCTTGCCTTTCACTGTTGGTGCAAATTCAGCTGCAGGAGATGTGAATAAGCCTTGGGGAGGTACCAACCCAACACTAAGGTGAAGAGGTGCAAATATGGCTTTAGAAGATGTAGAATTCAACTCAAAGGTGCCTGTGTTTAGTGAGACTTAGACTACTGAGGATGTATGGAGATTCTATGCTAAACCTTTTGGGGAATGGATTGGATTATTGCAATCACAATACCTATAATGGACAGGTACAATGTGATGTTCATCACTAGCATTTTGTTTGGCATTTGGATCACTAATTTATGGCTTCAACTATCTTGTCATATTGATCCAAATGAGTAAGAATATTGAGGCTCATTTCAAATAATTAAGACTTTGGAGGCACCAAGTGGACTCTTAGATTGATTCCTCTCCATGAGTTTTCTTGTGAGCCCCTTTAGACTAGAGACAAACAATGAATCATTCAAAAGGGTACCCAATCCATGGTTTTAGAATAGTGGTAAATAGATCTTTTAGGGATACACCCAATGGATCCTCTTAGGTTGAAGTCAAAAAGCTATCTTCCTAGAGGGTACTTGACGGACTCTCCTAGACTAGAGGTAAATTGGGCACTTCATGAAATTAAGAAATAGAATAATTAGTAGATACTTTATAAATCTTCATAAGACCAATACACTCTAGGGTTCTTTTATCGTGATATTTCCTAAAGAAAGAAAGAATGAAAGAAAATATATGAATGTCCACAAATGATTAAAGATTGATCAATGGAACTAGAATGAACATTAGGTAAAAGGGCAAAGGACTAGGGCAAAAAATAGAGTCCCTAGACAAAAAAAACAAAGGGGCGCTAACAAAGAAAAGAGCAAACCCCCAAGAAAGAACAATAAAAAGAGGGGTGATCATCTAGTTGAGCAACCAAAATCCTAAAGTGTCTATGTTCTGATATGTGTTGGAGGAGCCAACAACAATGCCATTGATCACAATGGAGTACCTATGCAGAGTCCTAGAATGCTTGTCGGGGAGAGTCTAGAGCCAAGGGGGCTATGTTGAGCACGAGGGTGGGGGGCTAAATTAGTATCTAACAATCCTCTACTTTTCAAAATTCAATCACAATTAAAATCATTCAAGTAAGATCTAGCAATTAGGAACACAATGAGAACACATGATTTATGTGGAAACCCTTTCGGGAGAAAAACCACAACACAATATTGCATATATATTATAGTTTAATCTTCTGCTTCTTGTAGGCTCCAACCTACTTTCAAAGTCTTAAATCTCTATACAAATTGAGCTTCAATTGAGCAAGAGGCTCCAACCTCAACTTGATAGGCTCCAACCCCCACACACAAACTAAGCTCCAACCCAGCAAGAGGCTCCAACCTTAATTTGATAGGCTCCAACCCCCACAAATCTGATCCAAACTTTCTTCCTTATAAATCTGGTAACCAATCACAAATCTGATCCAATTTCAAGTCTAATTCAAATCATGTAATCTCTCCTTTAACAAATCTGATCCACACTCCAATATCAACCTTTCTTTCAAATCTGATCACTATTTTGCACAAAATCTCTCACATCTGATCCAATCTATGCACCAATTATTTTCACACAATTGATCATAATCATGACAATATGTTTGCATAATTTTCTGCCTTATTGTCTGCTCAAAATCACTTCACAATCTGCTCTTACTCTTCATATATATTCGTTAGATATACTTGCATTTATTATTCAAACATGGGCTGCATATTCACTCATTTTGAATCTGAGTTGCACTTCATTTTTCTGTCCTTTTATCTCTTTTTAATCTGCTATTTTCTTCAGAAATAAATTATTTAATTGCTTGCATTTTTGACTCTATCCACCACGTATTTACCTTCTATAAGGCACCTCTTCACCAAAAGTTACAACTATTCAACAAGGTCAGCAGCAATATATATTTTTTTGTTTTATTTGCTTGCCCAAAGGTGGGTGCCCATTCCCATGAAGTCGTCCCACTTTGGGACACACTAATAAATTAATTAAAAATTAATTTAATTTCCCTTAAATAAGGGCAGCACTAAAGGAGGTCGGCCATGTACTTCTTTGCATATTATTTAATATTTTCTCCTCTTAGATGCTTGCTTTTCATCATAAATTCGCTGCTCTCTTCATTAAACATAATCACTGCTTACTTAAATATATTTGTTGCCTTAATACTATATGACTTGCAAAGAGGGGTCAGCCCATGATTTTTTTTCATTTTTCATAACAGGTCGGCCAGCATGTATGGTGATTTTGGTTTCAAGTCAGCCCATAATGTCATTAAAAATCTCTTCCAATGGTATACCGAAATAAGAATATTATTGGGCACTGCCTTGGATATTATTGGCTTTGTTCTTTAATCTTTTGGCCAGCAATTTCAATGGTTCTCAATCTGCTCTTTGCATCTATTAACGTCACACATTGTGACATTCATTTCTGTTAGAATAATTTATTATTATCATATTATTTAATGGTCAATGTTAATGTAAGATTAGTTTGGTTGTTACTGTTGCTAGAGTAACACAGTTAGGTAGATATATTTATTATCTACAGTAGTTTCATCTTCTATATATTGTAATTTTTCTTTATGTTAATGTAAGAAGTTTTTTACCATTTCATGGTATCAGAGCCAGCTAGGGTTTCTGGCGTTCTTTTCCTGTAATTCGCGTTTCTGAAAATCGCGTGAGGAATCGGTATGAGAAATTCGTGTCCTTACTCAGAAAATTTCGTGGGCTTTCTAGAAGCCATAATCCGAAGTTTTGCAAGACTGGCCGCGCGTTTATTTTTCGCTGCTGGGCGTGCATTTCTCAAAATCGCGTGTTGTTTTCAACTCTGCTAAAATCCGCGCATTTTTTTTGTGGCTCGACTGTTCTTGGCTCGCGTTTTTTTTTTTCTGGGCGCGTTTTCCCTTCATTTTCCAAGCCGCGCGACCTTGGACTGCAGAGATCTTCGTCAAAAATCTGAATGCCCTTTTGTTCGTGTTTTTTTAAAGACCCGAAGTCGCGATTTTCTCTGCTTCTACGTCCATTTTTAGGCGATTTTCGGGCCGCGCGACCTGCAAAATGTCGTTTTTTTCTGGACCCGCGTTTTGACGTGATTTTTGTGACTTTGACTCGCGTTTTCCTCCAGAATCCTGGTCACGATTTTGTAACTTCTAAAAACCTGCGTTTTCAGGGAATTTCTGCAAATTTTTTTACCTTTTTTCTGGTTTTAATGGCCGCCTAAGGTTTTTTGAAACTCAACTAGGGTTTTGAACCCTCAAATCAAGGTGGAAATTTTTTTTGATCGCATATTCTTGGTGGGTTTTCCGAGATCTCAACTGGGTCGTCATCCATTTTTTCTAGGTACCTCGTTTTCTGTGCCTCGACTTTTGTGCCTCAGTTTGAAGTCGAAATTTTTTCTAATCGCAGATTCCTTTTGGGTTTTGTGAGATCTCAACTGGGTTGTCACTAGATTTTTCTGGGTACCTTGTTTTCCATGCCTCGAAATTCATGTTGTCAAATTTCTGGGTATTCTTCCATCCTTCTGGGTTTTTATTTATCTTTTCTGGGTTTTCAATAAAACCTCACAATCTGTGTTCGGGTTTCTGTATTTCTGTTTCCTCTGCATTATCTTGCCTTCACCAGTTTGACCGCGAGGTACGTGATGGCATCTCTCACGAACATAATGCTCGAAAGCAGCCAGAAGTTCAACGGGAAGAATTACAACACCTGGAAGCAGCGTATGCTGACGATCTTTGCATATCGTTGTCTCGATCAGGTCGTCTTGGGGCACTCACCTCGACCCACTGTAGCCGGAAAAGATTACGATAAATGGGATGAACGCAATTGGGAAGCTGTCATGCTCATCAAGCTTTCCGTCACTGACGATCAACTGCCACAAGTGCCGTCAGGAAAAACAGCTGCTGAGGTATGGACAACCTTGAAGGATCTTCATGAAACGTCAGATAAGAGTCGTGCGTTTTTTCTTAAGAACATGCTTTTTTCAATAATGATGGACGAGAAGCACACTACTCTTCAAGAGCATCTGACAAAGATCAAAGAGATTTGAGACCAGCTGGAAGCCATTGGACGAAAGATGGAGGAAGAGGACATGGTCGTCATTACTCTTAAGAGTTTGCCAAAGTCTTACGAGCATTTCATTGAAACGCTCAATATTACTTCAACCAACGTTGACTTGAAGTTTCCAGACTTGTGTAACAAGCTTCTACAACATGATCGTTGGAGACAGCAGTTTGGAAGCAGTGCCAGTTCGTCCTCCACAGAACAGGCGTTCTCTGCCAAATCTTCTGCTAAGAACAAAGGGAAGCCTCAATCTTCTCAGCCGAAAGGCTCTGGTTCTTCACAGGACAGCAAGAAGAAGAAGAACGTTCAGTGCAATTATTGCCACAAATACGGTCACATTAAGGCTGATTGTCGCACTCGGCTAGCTTTTGAACAAAAGAAGTCAGGAGGATCTCAACATAAGGCACATGTTGTTGAGCACACTGAGCAGAAAGAGTCTGCATTCTATGCATTTATGGCCAAGAGAACTGCAGATCCGGTACATTCTTCTGCCTGGTATATCGATTCCGGGGCTTCGCGGCATTTCACTCATCGTCGGGATTGGTTCACCAAATTCAAACCCTTCTCAGATTCTGTCATTTTCGGAGGAGGTGAAGAGTACACAGTTGCTGGTAAAGGCACTGTCCAGATTCACTCCGGAGGAAGAAATCTACTCTTTCTCGATGTCTACTATGTTCCCGGCACGGAACATAATCTCCTCTCCATCAGTCAGATCATGCAGCATTCTCCCCATTTAGATGTTGTTTTCAGTTCGTCCACCTGCAGCATCGTTGATAGGGAGACTCGTACAACAATTGCGATGGGACTTGAGGATCATGGTCTGTATCAACTTGCTGATTCCGGTGATTCTTAGGAGCACGCTCTCGTAGTCCGAAGTACAACCATCAACAAACTTTGGCATCAGCGTTATGGGCACTTGAATGTCCACTACCTCTCTCAGTTATCTCGGGAGGGTCTTGTTGTTGGTCTACTTGAGATCCAAACTCAAAATCATGGAGTTTGTGGAGCTTGTCAAGCTGGCAAGCAACATCGTACACCGTTCTCAGATGGTGATTCTTGGCGAGCCTCCAAGGTACTTCAATTGGTTCACGCTGATGTATGTGGACCGATGAACACTCCTTCTGTTACTGGGTCCAGGTACTTTTTATTGTTTGTTGATGATTTCAGTCGCAAAATGTGGGTGTATTTTCTGAAACAAAAGTCAGATGTGTTCAGCACATTTCAGCAGTTCAAAGCCTTAGTTGAGAAAGAATTGGGTTCTCACATTGTTACTCTAAGGTCAGATAATGGGGGGGAGTTTTGTTCAACCGACTTCTCTACTTTTTGTGCTGCACACGGCATTAAGCGCCCACTTACCACACCCTACACCCCTCAGCAGAATGGTGTCGTTGAATGCAGGAATCGAACCATTACCGAAATGGTTCGTTCTATGCTAGAGTACAAAAATGTACCTAAGAAATACTGGGCTGAAGCAATCTACACTGCAGTCTACCTCTTGAATTGGTCACCTACACAGGTTGTTAAGAAAATGACTCCAGAAGAAGCCTGGTCAGGACGTAAGCCTAAGGTGGGCCATCTGAAAGTCTTCGGTTCTACCGCTCATGTATGGATTCCAGATGCCAAACGTGCCAAGTTGGACTCCAAGAGCCAGACACTTATGTTTACTGGCTACAGCGACAGTCACAAAGCCTATAGGTTGGTTGATGTGGAGACAGATCGTCTCATATTCAGCTGTGATATTGTGATTGACGAGACTACTGGTCCATTTGTTCCTACCACCAATCCTACGGATCAACCTAAGAAGGTTCCTGATGAGGGTGTTCGTCTACCTCTTGGTTCCCATGATGGGAGGGCTTCAGAGCATTCTGACTCTGAAGATGAGTCTACTGGTCCTGACCTCGCACCACCTGACTTTCCTTAGGATTCACATCCAGATGACCTTGTTCTAGACATCCCAGGAGATGCTGTTACTCCTGTTTCAGATGTTGGTACTTCTACTCGTCGGCCTAAGTGGTGGGCCAAGACAATCGGCGATCTTCATGATGATGAGCTCATTGAGGGCCGATCAACTCGTAGCAAGAGCAAGCAGCAGTCCACAGTCAACTTCGCTCTTATGGCCAACATCCACAGCATCTACGAGCTTCATACATATTCAGAGGCTAAAGGAATTCCAGAGTGGGAACAGGCTATGCAGACATAATATCATAGTCTTTTGAAGAATCACACTTGGGTCCTTTCTGATCTTCCTCTTGGGAAGAAACCTATCAGCTGCAAATGGGTTTACAAGGTCAAGTATCATGCAGATGGTACTTTGGATAAGTACAAGGCCAGATTGGTTGCTCAGGGATTTACACAGCGGGAGGGCATTGATTACGAGGAGACCTTCGCTCCTACTGCCAAGATGAGCACAATTCGTCTTCTTCTCGCTATTGCAGCCCAATTTGCTTGGACAGTTCATCAGATGGACGTCAAGAGTGCCTTCCTCAACGGTGATTTGTAGGAAGAAGTCTACATGACGCAGCCTCCTGGTTTCAAGGTTGCCGGCAAAGAACATCAAGTGTGTAGGCTCGTGAAAGCACTCTATGGACTCAAACAAGTTCCCTGTACATGGTATTTCAAAATTGATCAGTACTTGGTTGATCATGGTTTTCAGCGCAGCCCTTCTGACAGTAATCTGTATGTCAAACACTCTGGTGATGATATTCTCTTTCTTGTTGTCTATGTTGAAGATTTGATCATTACTGGCAGTTCAACACATTTGATTGCAACAATCAACCAAGATTTGTGTTAGACCTTTGATATGACAGATTTGGGGCTTCTCCATTATTGTTTGGGTATTGAAGTTTGGCAGACCAATGGTAGCATCTTCATCTCTCAATCAAAATATGCCTGAAGTTTGCTTGACAAATTCCGGATGCAGGATTGCAAACCTGCCTCCACACCCATGGAGAAGGGGCTGAAGTTGTCAGCCAACTCTGATTCACCTCCGGTCGATGAAACAACCTTCAGGCAACTAGTGGGCAGTCTCAGCTATCTCACTGCCACTAGACCTGACATCAGTTTTGCAGTGAGCTACATCTCTCGCTTCATGGCAGCTCCTAAAGCTGATCATTGGATTGCAGCGAAGCGAGTGCTGAGATATGTTAAGGGCACTTCCGACTATGGCATTCTGTATGGCAAATGCAACGATCCAAAGCTGATTGGTTACACAGACTCAGATTGGGCAGGTTCAGTGGATGACAAAAAATCTACTTCTGGGTATGTCTTCAGTTTGGGTACAGGTGTTGTTACATGGACTAGCAAGAAGCAACAGGCAGTGGCTCTTTCCTCGACAGAAGCTAAATATCGAGGAACTGTTAAAGCAGCATGTGAGGCAGTTTGGCTTCATAGGATGCTTTCTGACATACAAATGTCACAAGCAGGTCCTTCTCCCCTCTACACTGATAATCAAGGGGTGCTCAAACTGGCCAAAAATCCAGTCTTCCATGAACGTACCAAGCATGTCGAGCTTCATTGTCACTACATCCGCAAGCTGGTAGAAGACAGATCAGTTCAGTTGCAGTATGTTCCGATGGCGGATCAAACTGCAAACATTCTCACCAAGTCTCTGAGCTTGGATAAATTTGTAAAATTCAGGGGGCAACTTGGTGTTGTTGACAGATTGACCATTAAGGGAGGGTGTTAGAATAATTTATTATTATCATATTATTTAATGGTCAATGTTAATGTAAGATTAGTTTGGTCGTTACTGTTGCTACAGTAGCACAGTTAGGTAGATATATTTATTATCTACAGTAGTTATATATTTATTATCTACAGTAGTTTCATCTTCTATATATTGTAACTTTTCTTTATGTTAATGTAAGAAGTTTTTTACCATTTCAATTTCATTGATATCTTCCTTCTTCTCTCAATTTAGTCTCTTCTTTGACATCAATGACAATATCTAACCAATAATTTTGTCCATACATCTTGGCATTAATGACAATAATTTTTCCATTAATCTCGTTCATTCTCTTTGACATCAATGACAATATTCTAACAATCTCTTCATTCATCTTTGACTTTCTCGTCCAACAATCTTCTTGACAAACTCTTTAACAACCTTTGGATCAATGACAAACATCCCAACAAGCTAGGTTGGACAACCCTAGGAGGTAGTTGATGTTATGTAGTGTGTCGGTGTACAATGTTTATTATTATGCTTCGTTAATATTGGTTATCCGACTATGTATTAATTGTTTGTATTAGTTGTTGTCGGCTTTGGGTAGTTATAAGCATCGACTGATTAATGGTTGTGTTCCTCTTGGCAACTGTTGAGTCCTTTAAATACATTGTGTATCGTCAAGGAGAGGAGTATGATCTAGTTGGATCGACTCTGATCCTTGGCCGACCATCTTTGGTCTTCTTGTCCAATAATTTCATGAGCAAGTAAAGATATATTTTTCACATGTATTTGGTATGCATTGTCATCTCCATTATTAATTCATGTATTTAAATTATCAGGCAGAGCAGTAAACATGTAGAACCCCCCTAACATTCAAGCCTAAAGAATTGTAGGTATTGGGTAAAAGGATGGTAACATGAGCTTGTTGCTGAGATCTACATTGTGTAATGGATCTATGAGAGGGCCCTTGATGTTGGGATGATATAGAGCCATGACCACTAGAGTGAGAATGGGGATGTTAGGGAGCCTCAACCATGCTAGAATGTAGGAGTGATGTCTCACTGATTTCTGCCCATTTGTAGATGAATCAAATGTGTGCAAAGGGCGCTTAATGCCTCCAACATGTGATAGGATGAAAGAAAGACGTAATCAATTTGGTGGGTTTGGGATCACTATCAAGAGACCTATAACTTGGAGATCTCATGAAAAAGAAGGGCCAAGCCCCTTTGATTAGGGTAGCAAAGGAAAGTGGAGAGGGATCCACCATAATATTTGTATAGATGTTAGTGTTTTAATTCACACCTTTTAGTGCAACACAAAACATAACAAATGTGTGGTAAAATTGCTCTTTGAATTAGAAGCAAAAGCTCGTTGTAAATGAAAGGACAATATGCACTTGCAATTTACAATCTTCACAATGATCTTTGGACTGCTCCACATTCATATTAAATAAAATGTAAAGGTGTATCATTTTGGTTTTGCCTAGGGTCAAAGGCTAAGATGCTCTTTCGACAATAGGCAAAGGATTTTATGTTTTTTGACTTAAAATAAATTCTACAATTATATGTTTACACCATTTAGTTAAAAATAGAGATTGAGCAGGGTAAGTACACAAAGTTTGAATAAGCTAACACATAAACTGTTGATGATTAAATGCAGCTTCAGTCGTATTTCTTCCAGCTTCTCCTTACTTCATTTGTTAATTTATAAGAGGAACGAATTTTGAAGAGGCATCGGTTAATGAAGAATTGAATGAGGCCGACCTCATTCTCTTAAGGCGCGATTTCTTATGTGAGGACTTCTTGTTATGGATGGCCGACTCCTTGATTATCATATATTATATTCTTATCTAGGCCGACTAGCAACTTGAAGAGACACGTCTCTTCTCCTCTCTTGTGTATATATACTCATTCATTTGTTCATTGTTTATCATGCAATACACATTGTTCATCCACTAGTCTAAGGTGCGAATAAGAGAGGAGCAGAGCATATTAATAAATCTGTTATAAAAGTCTGAAGATCATCTTTGTCTTATTGCTGTGTGAGAAACAACTTACTGTGTGTCCTCTTGGCCTCATTATTGGCCTCTATTGTAAAAGGAGATTTCTTATTGAGATTCAATAATATAAGAGATATTATTGGCTGGGTTTTTCTCCCTCAAGAGGAGGGTTTTCCCAGGGTATCTGCTGTGTACTGTGTTGTTTTTTTGAATTAATTTATGTGCATGTTAATCTGATCACTAAAATTTAACATGGTATCAGAGCGGGTTTGAAGAAGATCGTGATCAGATTTCTTATTTCAACGATACTCTTTTCTCTTTCTCATTATTGTCTATCTCTATCTCTTCATCAAGATGGTGAACGGTCTCAAGATCAAGGACAGACTTGAGGGAGCAACAAACTTCACATCATGGAGGTTCAGAATTATGCTCATCTTGGAGGAAAACGAATTGATTGAGTTTGTGGAGAGCAAAGTTCCCGATCCTACGGATGAGGAAGAGAAAGTTCAGTGGAGAAAGAAAGACATCAAGGTGAAGAAGATGTTGGTTGATTCTGTTAAGGATCATATTGTTCCGATTGTCTCCAAGTTGAAGACGGCAAGAGAGATGTTCAAAACCTTGGAGGAGATGTACGAAGTCAACAACACTAGCCGGGCTCTGGCACTGAAGCAACAACTACACCATGTGAAGATGGCGGAAGGAGAATCTATCATTGCTTACTTCATGAAGATTTCCGAATTGAGAGATCAGCTCTCTTCTATTGGTCATTTTGTTGATGACAAGGATTTGACCATGTTGGCTCTTAATGGTCTTCCTTCATCTTGGGAGTCTTACATTCAAGGAATCAGCGCAAGATCGAAACTTCCCAAGTTTGATCGTTTGAGGGCAGACTGTATTCAAGAGTCTAGGTTGGTTGCGAGAGGTATTGGTCAAAGCTCTACAAATGAAGACATTCATGTTCTTTCCGCTCAATCCTCGAAGAAGAAAGGGAAAGATGGAAAGAAAGGATATTTCAAGAGGAATAGAGATAAAGGAGCTGATGGTGCTCCCGCATTCAAGAATAAGTGGGACCTCTCTAAAGTCCAATGTTTTCGTTGTGACAAGTTTGGTCACTATGCAAAGGATTGCCCAACCAGGCCTAATCAGCATGCTTCATTTGCGAATGTGGATGAGATATCCCCTCAGAAGGATTCTAGGGAATTTCTATTCTAAGTCATGGGCCTGTGTTCAAGCCGTGAAGGTTGTGTGCTGATCTGTGCGCATGAGCAGCGTGTCTTATTGTGTCCAGTATTTGCATCCATCAAGAGATAAGTATTCTTTGTTTGCTGAGTTATTTCATTTATTTGGATCTTGTGTGATTAGTATAGAGAGATTGTAATTTCTCTTGAATTGTGCTCTCTAGCATAAAGATCCTTTGAAGATTTCAAATTATTCATTGCGAGTTGTTTCATGCTAATTATGTAGATCTCTAAGTGTGACTTTGAGATGAAAAAGAGAATTGCATTTTCATTGTGATAGGTTGATCACATCGATATCATTCTCTAATGCATGAACTGTGTTAGAGCCTTGACTCTTGGAGAGAGTTGGTTCTACTTGCTAATTGTATAATGCATTCAAGAAATTTGCAGTTGTTCAGATTGTCTTTTGTTGTGCTGAGTTTAGCACTCTCGAGAAGGGTAAAAGTTGGAAGAAAGAGTTATATCAAATTTCAATAAAGATAAGTTCTTTATTCCTTCTTTATGACTCTTTGATATATTTCTTTTATAGGTTGATTTACTTATTCATGTTTCAATATTGTTCATAAATTCTTATGTGTTCATGCTATAACCTGAGATAGTAAACTTTGTATGATTCCAGGCTTGATATTTCTTTGGATAATTATAAACTGTTAGTAATCTCTCTCTAAAATGCTTGCAGTTCACTGTTCTAGGAGCAAGAAGGTGATGAGAGATTGCTTAGTGATGAAAAGCTTGAGGCATCTTGTGAGGAAGTCATACCGACCAAAGAAATGATCAAGCGTGTAGTCACAACTTGCAGCCATGAGATTGAGTTGGTGGCTAGAGGGAGTTCACTTCCAAACGTCTTCTTTGCAATCTCTAAAGCAGGGAGGGAGTTCTGTGACTCATTGAGAAGAAGTGAAGGTTGCAGTGTTGCAAGGCAAAGTGTTAAATCCTTGAAAGACCTCTTCAGTTGTTGAGATCAGAATTGCACAAGACAGTCGTCTGGATTTGATATTGGTAGCTCCGCAAACCTATTCAAAATAGAGTAATCTACTATGAGGTCGAGGAGGTCTACCCTAAACTCTCTACTATACCAGAGGTGTGCACCAAGGCAAGTGTTGCAAGCAATCTTGGACGAAGAGGTCAAAAGGTTGATGCAAGTGCTTGAAGATTCAGAGGGAGCCTATTGAACCTGACGAAGATGATAATCTAGTTGATCTTGGTTCTTTATGTTGATTTATGGAAACCAATTTTTAGAAGCTTAAGGAGGCTGCAGCTAGTTTAGACTTGGTGGATCCTACATTGTATAGACAGCTGATTGGGTCCTTGATGTATCTAGTTAACACTAGACCTGATAGCTGTTATGTTGTGAGTGCATTGAGTCAGTTTATGTGTGAACCGAGACAGATACATCTTGTTGCAGCTAAACATATCCTGAGATACTTGCATGGCACAGTTGGATATGGGTTGAGATATTCTTCAAATGTTGACTTGGAGTTGCATGGTTATACTGATTCTGATTGGGCAGGATGTGTCATAGATCAGAAGAGTACCTCTGGTTGTTGCTTTAAGTTGGGTTTTGCTATGATATCCTGGTGTAGCAGGAAGCAATCACCTATAGCATTGAGTACAGCAGAGGCAGAATATATTGCAGCTTGTATGGTAGCTCGGGAAGCAGTATGACTTCGTAAGCTCCTTGCAGGATTGTTTGGAAAATCAATGGAGGCTACTATCATTCATTGTGATAATCAAAGTTGCATGAAGCTTTCTGTCAATCCTGTGTTCTATGACAAAACCAAGCATGTTGAGATCAAGTACCACTATATTAGAGATATGGTACTACGGAAGGCTATACAGCTGAGGTATATCAGCACTGATGAGCAGATGACAGACATTCTCACCAAGCCTCTCTCCAGAATCAAGTTTGTGTACTTTCGAGATAAGCTTGGTATGGTGGAGAATCCAGCCTTAACTGAGAAAGAGTCTCAGTATTAGTGAGCCTGTTTAATGAGTTCTCTGCGAGAGAAGTTCGAGTTGAAATCCCTTGATTAATGAGTTCTTCTCTTTGAGAGAAGTTCGAGGTGAAATCCCTTGTTAATGCATTTTCCTCTGAGACGGAGGAATTTGAGGTGCAAGCCCTTGTTAATGCATTTTCTTCTGTGACGGAAGAATTTGAGGTGCAATCCCTTGTTAATGCATTTCTCTTTGAGATTTGAGGTGAAAGCCCTTGTTTCCACCCTCTGAGAGAGTCATGGTGGATGTCATGTGTGTGACTCCATGGCATATTTTGTACTTGTGTTTCACCCTTTGGGAGAGCCATGGTGAAAGTCATGTTGAGGTGACAACATCACGCAAGTGATGAACACTTGTACACACCATAGTATGGTTGTAGCCATTATGGTTGATATCGTGTTGAGGCGATATCTGATATCACGATGAGATGATATTCTTCTTGTCCACTCATGGTTGTAGCCATAGTGGTAGACATCACGATGAGGTGATTTGTCTTGTGCAGCTGGAAGTATCCTCCCTAGTTGAGAGGGAGTGTTGATGATTAAATGCAGCTTCAGTCGTATTTCTTCCAGCTTCTCCTTACTTCATTTGTTAATTTATAAGAGGCACGAATTTTGAAGAGGCATTGGTTAATGAAGAATTGAATGAGGCCGACCTCATTCTCTTAAGGCGCGATTTCTTATGTGAAGACTTCTTGTTATGGATGGCCGACTCCTTGATTATCATATATTATATTCTTATCTAGGCCGACTAGCAACTTGAAGAGACACGTCTCTTCTCCTCTCTTGTGTATATATACTCATTCATTTGTTCATTGTTTATCATGCAATACACATTGTTCATCCACTAGTCTAAGGTGCGAATAAGAGAGGAGCAGAGCAGATTAATAAATCTGTTATAAAAGTCTGAAGATCATCTTTGTCTTATTGCTGTGTGAGAAACAGCTTACTGTGTGTCCTCTTGGCCTCATTATTGGCCTCTATTGTAAAGGAGATTTCTTATTGAGATTCAATAATATAAGAGATATTATTGGCTGGGTTTTTCTCCCTCAAGAGGAGGGTTTTCCCAGGGTATCTGCTGTGTACTGTGTTGTTTTTTTGAATTAATTTCTGTGCATGTTAATCTGATCACTAAAATTTAACATAAACATGAATGCTATGGCTAAATTAAATATAAAGACGGCACAAAGCCGCGGGCTCCACCTCCAAGTTCATTTGCAATACAAAGCTTGAAAATTCGCCAAAGCAATTTAACCCTTAGCACACATAATGAGGCATCTCAATAAATATTTATCACCAAGAT
The DNA here is from genome assembly GCA_007258455.2 of Sequoia sempervirens. Classification (NCBI taxonomy): domain Eukaryota; kingdom Viridiplantae; phylum Streptophyta; class Pinopsida; order Cupressales; family Cupressaceae; genus Sequoia; species Sequoia sempervirens. The sequence goes on from VDFB02057745.1 coordinate 61,276, forward strand.
AGTCATACTAAATGTCATTGAATGAATAACAAATTCATGATAATAATAACACTGAATACTCAATCAATAGCAACTCTAGCAATATGTAGGCATGAGAATTACCATTGATTGATGAAACTAAGTGCAGCAAGGCACTTATTTATATTGTTTTCAACATTGCATGAAAATAAATGAATTAAAATAATTGGACTTCAACCCTTGCTACAACTGCTTGCATGATGTGCAAGCTTATATTACAAATTAATCCTGTCCACTAGTTCTAATTTGACACATGCGACTATTAGTTGAATTGATGATTAAAAATATTACAATTATCCCTTGAAAGTTCTTGTCTCTTGCATGATAAGATAGATGAACCATGATCTAACTATAGCCGACTTCTGATCAAAATAGAGGATGCTAACATAGCAGAAAGCTATAAATAGCAGGATCCAGCTAAAATAGCTTATGTTGGAGTATACTCTTGTTCTAAAAAATGATTACAAGCTATTTTTAGTGCGTGCTAAAACTAGGCCTTTGAACAGGTGGCTCTAGTGGCAAGTCTGATGAAGTTTTCTTCTGTGTTGACCATGATGGAATTTCAAAGACACTAAAACTTCAACCTTTGTTGGTGCCTTGAACTTAAACACTTTTTGTTTTTGTACTAGCTATTGACTGCAACTAGGCGCCTTGCTGCTGTATTTGCTGTCAAAACCTGCTCGAAAGACCCTGCTGGAAAAATGAATAACAGACTCTTTTTAAAAATAAATGCTCTCAATTTACAACTGATTTGGCTTTGTTTTATTTTTCTTTTTGACCTTAGCTTGCACCTATAACTAGCTATTCTATTTTCTTTTGAAAAGACATCCTTTCAAAAAGGAACGCCTCTATTAATAGTCTTGGTCGGCCAAACAATGATTGATAAAAATAAAAGTAAAAATCTAGGTGCCTTCATATTGGTGCATCCTTCACCTTAGATGAGCACCATTACTCTATACAAGAAATTTCAAATTTTAATGCTTTCTCTATATTGGTGCGCCTATGCTTAGGCATGTGCTAGTACACTAATTTTTTTTAATTGACATGCCTTAATACTTGTTTGATGCATGTAAACTCTTGCACCCGATTTCCAAACAACAAGAAAACAACGTTTGAGTGTAGGCATGTGCATTCAACCACTTGCACACCTATACATTAGGTGATTAATTTTTAGCTTTGAAGTAATTCTTTACTTTGGTGCATGCCAAAGCTCGGGTGCACCAATTCTTTGGCTTGCAAAACCTTCTAAAAAGAAGAACTACCTCCTTACTATGTCTTTGAACTCATATGCCTTCATGTCTTCAATTTGGTTGATGTGCCTTCAAACTTGTTGACATGCCTTTGAATGAGAAAAAACTCCTTTGTGAGGCATGTGCTTAAAAAATTTGGGAAATAATTTTATTGTCTATGTTTGCCAAATTGAAATGCCTTCATTCCATTTTCCACTCTTTTCACAGACAAGCCTTTTCAAAAAGGATCCTCTTCCTAATAAACTTGGTCTTTTGTATTGGTGTGCTTGAGCTTTTTGGCACATGCCAGTACACTACAATGAAATTTTGTCATTCTTTATTGTGGTGCACACTTTAACATTATCAAACATTTTTCCTTCTTTGAACTGGCATGCCTTGCCTATCTTGTGTTTGTCACTACTCTATAGATGTGCTTTTGCTTATAAGGAAGAATTAATCCTTTGGATTGGCATGCCTAAGCTTTTTGGCGCATGTGGATACTTTGACTTGAGAGTTTTCAAGCATTCATCTTTCTTATAAAAGCGTGTAGCTTCTTCTGGGGTTTGTATTCCATTCCGTACATGCTTTCAAATCTTCCTTTTTGATCTTTCAAGTAATATTTTCTTGTATTGTTTACCATTGCTCTCTTACATGCACTTCTTTAAACTAGCAATATTGGATCCTTTGTAGAGGTGCTTTTTTAGCTCCAGGTGCATGCATTCTTTGTATGAGTGTGCGCCTAAACTCCTGAAAGTGTCTTGCTCCTTTAGTGTGGTGCACTCAATTTTTATGATCCTATGAGGGTTAGGAAAAGAACCAACAAGATTGTGTGAAGTAGACAAGATTCCAAAACATATTAAGAGTACGTAAATGAAGATTTTGGTCTAAAAATTTTACACAATAAGAAAGTTTTGTATGGGTCAATAAACAATAGTACCTCCCATGGATTTCATAGTATATTGGACATTGGAAAATAAAATATTCCTCAAATTCTATTTCTTGAAGAGAATAAAGATGACTTAGTCTTTCAATTTGTAAAATATGGTGGTTTGTCTAAACATGAAGCAAATGGGAACACACCCTCAATTGGCCAAGGGAAATCCTCAAGCTATGAGACCAATGATGCTGAAGATAGGTAGTGTGAAGAACCCTTCTGGCTCAACTTCGACTCTGATGCTCAAACTAATTGTTTTTTTGTGTTTTGAAGGTTTTTTGATTTTTTTGAGGTTTTTGCATGAAAAGAACATAATGCGATTTTGAAGAAATACTTCTAAAATCTATGATAAATAAAATAAGGTAAAAACTGACACATACGGATCCTTGAATCGATAGCAAATGGTTTTATTATCCTTTTCCAGTGATTACAATATTGAAACCCTAGCATGCAGACAAAAAAGCAAAGCTGATTGCACTATTTAAAAACCTGATTTGCAGCCGCCTGAAAGAACTTGAAATGTACGGCCAATCAAAAATATCAACTTCTCCCTCCGCCAGAAGATTGCAGATGATTCTAGAGGAATAGGCGCCCCTTTTGGTGAAGTCAAAATGCCAAGAAGTGAGGCGTTTTGCCCTAGGAAGAAAGTACGGTCCTGTACTTGAAGGTACGACCCAACAACAGCAAATAAGAGATCTGTACTGCTTGAATATGGATGCCAGATGAACACTAAGCCAGCCGCTAATGATTTTCTCTTCTCCTGATGATCTCTGGATTTAACTCTGAAAAAATATATCTTCTAAATAAGCTCTGTAATAACTTCTGGATGAAGCTATCTCTCTGACAAGCAATAAATCAGCTGATATTTCACAGCCTCTGAACTGCAGACACTGAAGATGGCTCGTTCTCCAATGCAGACGAAAACTGAAACCCTTGGCTCTGTTCTCTGAAGAAGTAATTTGCTAAAATCGATTTCATAACATTTTGATCAATTCTCTCTCAAAGGAAAACTTATAATTTCTCACTTAGGTCGACTTCCTCAAGAAAAGCATCATTTAAATAAACTTTAAATTCTTATTTTAATTTTCCAATAGTTTGGACGCCCTTTTAATTATAAATAATAATTGAAAAGTGGCCCCTTCTTCATGATGGTCGACCCCTTCCATAAAATCACTTAAGTTATAATATTTAATTATATTATAACTTTATAATATAAGCTTAAAAGTAATTAATATTTATTTTGGCAAATAAATATTAATATCTCTCTCAAAATAGGTCCAAAAGACGAACAGTCTGAAGCCAGATGATAAGTGACTGAATCCGCATACGACCAGACCATACTGCTAAAAATAGCAGTGGTGCTCTGCTGAGTGTCTCCACTTACGAAAAATAGTAAGTCAAGCAAATGATGTCCGAACGACCCCGAACGAAAGCCAAACTGAATGATTTTGATAACTGAAGCCAAGCCAAGCCTCAACAAGACCCTCTATCCACCCTATCAGCCTACGAGGGTCACATAATAGGCTAATCTCATGAACTGAGAGATGTCAACTGGAAGGGGACATTATAGTCCACCCCTCCTGAAATTGCTTGTCCTCAAGCAATCTCAACTCCGGATGCTGCAAAATCTCCTCTCTCCCACATAGCATCCTCCACTGGTAAATCTCTCCATTTCACTAAATATTCCCTAATAGTCCTCCTGCGTAGCTGTCTTTCCTTGTATTCCAGGATCGACTCATGTACTAAAATCAACTTTCCCTCATTATCTAAGGGAGGTAATGTAATGTCCCCTTTTTGATGGAAACACCTAAACTCGTATCTTCCATTCAACGTGTTTCTCAAAGAGACATTGGTAGCATTAAAGATCAATTAGTTTAGTGATGATATCAAATAAGGATGATCCTTCTATACAATTTGATAAGTACAAAGTGTAGCTATTAACTTCTATCAGATCTCAAAGAGAAAACCATTTGTCATAATAGAATTATTATCACCTTTAAGACTCAATAATGGTTGTAAGCATTACTATCAGCACAACCATATAATAGGTATATACCATCATTTCTTAATGACTCAATATTTATATCTTTATTACTATAAGAATGCATCTACGCATATTCTTATTTCGTTAATATTACGTTAGTGGTGCATATTCTACCTTATATCACTATTCGTATATATATATATATAAATATCATCGAGGTCATATTATCAATTTTTCTATATCGATGGATGCATAAACAACCATCACCCCTTACCTGTTGGTGGCGTAACTAGTTAATCCTTCAGAATGTTACTTATCTTCTTCAACTCTTTCCTCCATTCGATGTCCTTCCTTCCTACAAGCTTCAACTAATTGATGCCTTTGATCACATTCGTTTTAATCTGTCAAAGAGCCCTAATAATCTCGTTCTTGCTAAATAGCCTAATTGGTCAACTCCAGTTCATCTATCATTCTCCAGCCATGGTGGTTGAATCTAGTAGTGTTGGTGTACATCTCCTGTGATGATGGCGGATGTATGGTGTGATATCTTGTAACTTGTGGCTCCATTAGGATATATGCTCACTTCCCGACTCTCCTCTATCCCGTAGAGTTCATAGTTTGAAATTACCACTTCTTTATCTTGCTTACCACGGCTTCCTGCTGATTGCCTTGGACGTCCAGAAGAGGACACATAACGACCCCCGCGTTAGGATTGAAATCCATCGATGCTATGTAAGACTTGCGACCAGGAGCAATTAAATGTAGCGGTGGAGAATAGGGACGGCAGGGTGAATCTCCTTGTTTCCTTGGTTCCCTCGTTCCTATTGTAACCAATGTTCCTCAGCGTGGGTTCCTTCATCTGTCGATGCTAACCCTCTGAGATTTTTGTATACTCTTCGTTCTTTCATATATTCCGCAATAGAATACTTCCAATCTTTTCCTTCTTCCTAGAATGAATATCTTATACGAACGTCGGCTTCAGTAAAGGCAATGTTATACACTCGTCCCAGATTAAATAGTAATGACGTGGTTCTCCATTTGCTCGTTATTTTACGTCAGTTTTCTCTTAAATATTCAAGGCTATGGTGATTTGTCTTGCTGAGTATACATTTCTTCCTTCTTACCTTCCTTTTTGTTTATTTCCCATATCGGGGTCTTTATACTCTCCCGAAGGTCAATGAAGAGTCACATGCGTCCAGGGTTAATGACCTTTCAAGGTCACTTTAATTGGGGATTAAGCATTAATCGTGGCTTTCCACAACCGTAGGTGAATAAAGCCATAATAATATATATTTTCGTGATAAATGTTTATAATATTAATTTACTTTATCTGAATATTATTATTAAAATTAAATATTTAATAATTTCAAATTATTTTAAATAATAATAATAATAATTGTTTGCTCAGGCTCTCTCTCTCTCTCTATATATATATATTCAGTATTATTTGTATTCTATAAAAATCATAATTGTTCAATAATTTATATTCACTTTAATATTTATTATAATAACATTATGATGATTTTATAATTGTAATATTGTCTTGGACAATTACAATTATGCGATATCACAAAATTAATTATTTTAATTATGTTTCTAAACGGCACAAAATCGTGGACATGACAGGTAATACTGCTGAAGGTACCACACGATGTCCTAACGGCTTCTTGAGACGTGACACATGAAAAACATTGTGGACCTTACTATCCGTTGGAAGCTCTAGCTCATAAGCCACCTCTCCAACACGCCTCAAAATCCTGAAAGGACCATAATACTGCGGCTTGAGCTTCTCCGATCCACTCTTCCTGAGAGTAGACTGACGGTAGGGTTGCAGCATAAGATATACCATGTCTCCCACCTCAAAAGATCTCTTTGTCCTCTTCTGATCTGCATACTGCTGCTGATTCTGTGCCTTAGCAATATTCTCCTTAAGAGCCCTCATAGTGTCCTAGCTCTCCTGCAATAAGTCTCCAGCACTAGGCACTCTACAGTCACTCAGTAGCAAATCAAGAAAACTAGGCGCCTCATAACCATACAACACCATGAAGGGGGACATCTAAATGGTCATGTGATAGGTACTGTTGTAACAATACTCACATAAGTATATCCACTTGACCCACGCCTTTTGCTGCCCTGCAATGTAATTCCTGAGGTAGCCTTCCACCCATTTGTTCACTCTCTCCGTCTGACCATTAGTTTGCGGGTGGTAACTGGTGCTCGGTGTAAGCTCGGTCCCACAAAGTCTGAACACCTCTTGCCAGAAGTGACTCAGGAACCGACTATCCTTGTTGCTAACTATGCTCCGAGGCAACCCATGTAATCTGAAAACCTCACGAAAGAAAACCTCTGCTACCTGTGTAGTTGTGTAAGTGGTGGTGATCGGAAAGAAGTGGGCATACTTCGTCAGCCGATCCACAACTACATATATGCAATCCCGTCCCTGGGCTTTTGGCGAGCCTGTAATAAAATCCATCGATAGGCATTCCCACTTCCTATCAGGAATCAAAAGTGGCTGTAACAATCCTGCCGGATACGTGCTCTCCTGTTTGTTCTGCTAGCAAACAGGGCACTCACGCACATACTGAAGAACGTCTGCCTTAAGACCCTTCCATGTAAACCTTTCCCGAATCTGTCTGTATGTTTGAAGTACCTGGGATGCCTTGCTGTAGGTACATCATGAAAGACTCGCATAATGGTGTTCTTCATCTCTGACCCTGGTGTCAAGAAAATCCTGTTCTTGTAAATGATCAAGTCATTCACAAGTGTGTACCTGGTGTCCACAATAGATCACTCAACAATACCAGATGCCCATGTATCCTTGGCATACTTTGCCACAATCAAGTGCCTCCAGTCCTCTGGAATCTGTACCATAGAACTCAGATGAGGCCGGCGTGAAAGAGCGTCAGCAACAGCATTCTGTGTACCTTTGATATAAGTGATGTCAAAGTCATATGCCTGTAACTTACTCACCCACTTTTGCTGACGGTCATTCAACTCCTGCTGTCCTAGGAAATGCCTCAAGCTATTATGATCAATTTTAATGCAAAACTTACTGCCCACCAAATATTGCCTGAATTTGGCCAAGGCATGCATTATGGCCAACATTTCCTTATCATATATACTGTAAAGCCTCTCTGGTCCTCTGAGCTTCCTGCTCTCATAAACAATAGGGTGCTTGTCTTGCATAAGCACCACTCCAATGCCCTCACCAGAAGCATCACACTGAAGCTCGAAAGGCTTCGTAAAATCTGGCAGTGCCAACACTGGACATGTAGTCATCAACTCCTTGAACCTCACAAAACACTCCTGTGCCTCAGGAGTCCAAATGAATGCACCCTTTTTCATTAAATCTGTCATAGGTGCTGCATGGTGTGAATATCCACTGACAAATCTGCGATAGAAACCACACAACCCAAGGAATCCTCGCAGCTGTGTAAGGTTCGCTGGAGTAGGCCAATCTACAATAGCACGGATCTTCTTAGGATCCATCCGCACTCCCCTTGCACTAATAATATGGCCCAAGTATAACAATTCAATCATCCCTAAATCACACTTGGATTCCTTGGCATACAAGGACTCCCTCTCCAAAATGCTGAGCACTGTATCCAAATGAGCCAAGTGCTCCTGCCATGTCCTACTGTAGATCAAGATCATCGAAGTAGACAAGTACATATCTCCTCAGATGTGCGTGGAAGACTCTGTTCATGGTGGACTGAAATGTCGCTGGAGCGTTGGTTAGCCCAAATGGCATAACCAAAAACTCGAAGTGTCCACAATGACAGCAGAAAGCATTCTTCTCAACATCCTGCTCACGAACTCTAATTTGATGATATCCCGATCGCAAGTCTATTTTCGAAAAGTAACAGGCGCCATGGAGCTCATCAATAAGCTCATCTATACGGGGTATAGGATATCTGTTCTTAATAGTCCTCTTATTCAGGACTTTGTAATCTATGCACATACGAAGTGTACCATCTTTCTTCTTCACTAGAACAATTGAAGAAGTAAATGGTGATTTACTTGGTCGAATGTGACCCATAGCAAGCAGGTCCTTGATAGTCTTCTCTATCTCATCCTTAAGCCGCTTTGGATGCCTATAAGGAGTAATCATGACGGGCTTGGCGCCCTCCTCAAGCTCTATGATGTGCTCAATACCCCTGTCTAGAGGTCTCCCAGGTGGAATGTCACTGAAAACCTTCCCATGCTTAACTCTCAACTGCTGAATGTCAGGATGATACTCAGTCTTATGTGGTCCCTCCTGTGTAGGTGTCAAAGTGCACTCGACAGCCCACTCAACCATGTCATGACGCATAAGTCTCTCCATCCGTCGGAAGGAAATAGTCTTGACGTTACTGTCTTGGATGGCCTTCAGAATATGAGTCTTTCCATCCACATCGAACCGGATCTCCATGTCTTTGAGACGAAGTGTAACTTCCTCAAGGGAATGAAGCCACTTCATGCCCAAAACTAAATCAATATCTCCCATATTCACCACATAGTAATCAGCCTTGAATTCATAATTATTCAGGCGCAAAGGAAGATCCTTAATCATACGGTCACATCTGAGAGTGTAACCATCAGCCACCTTAACCCGAATGCCCCCAAACTCCTCGGTTATGAGCCCACGCTTCTCCACGAATCTAGCGTCGATGGAATTATGGGTGGCACCTGTGTCTAAAAGGGTGATAACCTTTTGACCCGCCAGAACTCCACGAAGTCTGAAAGATCCCTCCTGCTGAATGCTAGACAACCGTGCCTCCTGTATTTGGAGCTCTGACTCTGCCCCCACCTTAGGCTCTGAAGCCCCTGATTCTGACTCCTCAGAACTCTCCTGCTGTTCGGAATTCTTAGATTCCGAATCCTCATAATAAGCCCACATAACTCTGTTGGCCTTACCCTTAGGCCGCAAAGGACAATCATGGTTAGCGTCGTAGGAACCCTTGTAGTAGAAGCAAAACTTCTTCCTGCGCAAATCATTAAGAGTCTCACGATCCAAGGGTGCTGCTGATTTTCCCTTTGAATCACTCTTAAAATCAGACGTCTCCTTATTTTTATTGAATCCCTTTTTGTCCTTGAATGAAGAAGTATTTCGGGAATTGAACTTGCTAGATGGAGCTGCAAGTTCCATGCTGCGTGCCTTCTTCATCGCTTCCTGTAACGAAGGAGGATCAAATGCTTTGATCCAACCTCTCAATGGTTCCAACAATCCCTCCATGAAGAGCACAACCAGACGCCTCTCTGATATATTGGGGACCATCATAGACAACCGTTGGAAGTCTCCTATGTAGGCCTCCAAATTACCGACCTGTCTCAACTGGGCCAAATCTCTGAAGTAAGACTCAGGATCGTTCTTGTCGAATCGTTCCACCAACCTGTTCACGAACTCCTGGTAAGTGGTGATACGATCATGCTAGAGTGTCACCATCTCGTGATGCCACCAGTCATAAGCTGCCCCCTCAAGATGCAAAGTAGCATATCTAATAGCATCCTCCTCAGCCATGGGACGCAATGTGAGGAAGGTATCCAACTTACTGATCCAAGCCTGTGCTGTGACCTTGTTGCTACCGTCAAACATAGCCAAAGTGAGTCTATTTGTGGCGTGCTTCAGGTCACTATTATAATGTCTAGGCCTCCAATCCTGTCTATTCCTGTAATGCTCTCTCCTCTGTGTGAGAAATCTGTCAAAAGTGAGTCTCTCTCTAACCTCTGAGGTCAGTAACTCCCATGTAATGTCCCCTTCTCAAACCTGATTGTTCTTGTGACCGTTGGCCTTTTTTCTGGAAACCCGAAGGCTAGTCGGAAGATAAATTAGGGTTTCCTATTTTTGAGGAGGTCATTGTTCAGAGATGGTGGATTCAATGGCGGATTCCTTCTGGGTTTTCAGAGGGCTTCGCAGGGGTATGTTCATCTCGGCATTCAGAGCATTTTCTGGAATTTACTATTTTTAGTAAATTCTATTTTTGGCAGTAAACAGGGTGGTAGCAGGCAGTTGACTTTCCCCTTCAGTTGACTCAAGTGGCGTATTCAGTTTCGGGCTTCAGAATGCAGTTCTGGGAAGTCGAGCTCATTTCACTTAAAAATAACATTATAATTAAAATGTTATTTTATCACCTTGGCCTAGTCAAATGACTTAATGTCGTTTTAAAAGGTGGACTCAAAGGGTGGCGCCTTCATTAAGGTTATATTTAATATTTGGTGAATTTTCCAAAGTCAAAGGAAATTAATGTGGGCGCATTTATCAAGGTGATGTTTTAATTAAAATATAATTATTGAGCTAAAGGTGAAAAGGACGCCTTATTGAAGGAAAAGTTAGGGTTTGAGCTTGAGTTGGATTTTAGGGTTTCGTGAAGTCAAACGGAACTTATAAAAAGGAGTCTTGTGCATCATTTCATCATCTTTGGTCTATGCTAATGTTATGCTGCCGAAACGGTTGCGGAATTGCTTCGAGGAATGAATGCCTCCTAGTCTGGGCTCGACTTCGTGCTTGAGAGATAGCACCTAGTGGAGAGGTTCGATTATTTAAGGTAGATTTGTGAGTTCATTTGTATTTGTGCTTTGTATTCAGTTTGGTCTTGTTAAGTAAGTTTGCATTTTAGAGAGTTTTCTGTATTTGCTGATTTGATACAGCAGATCCATATTTTTACTCATATCTCAAAAAATACCAAAATGCTAGTTCTGGGTATTGCATCAATCTTTAAGTTTGTAAGGAGCGTTCATTTTCTCCAATTTATAGATCTTAATGTTGTGTATTGAAATTTTAATGCCAAGTTGAATTCTTCAGCTGGGCCGTACCATTTCCTTTTCTTGGGATTTGTGTCTTTTAAAAGATTCAAGGTTTGGGTGAAGTTCTGTGGTCCAAGTTTGGTCGCCTCCTCCCTAAGGGTGTTATGCATTTGTTCACAAGTCAATAGAGTTAGTAACGAGAGAGATAAGTGCATTTTAGTGAGTTTAAAGGGTGCTGGTTTGACACATTAAGCTACAGGTCTGTTAAATCAGATTAAAGAAATCTGCAATTTCTTTGGGATTGGTGTTAGGGAATCCTTAAGGCTTGTGGAAGACATCTTCGTTGTTGCATCTCTATTTACTTCTCTGGTTGTATCGAAAGCAAGGTGTTGTTTAACATATTGCAAGCTGCTGGTTATATGATAAAAAGTGCAGATCTGATTATGACAGTCCGAGAAATCTGCATCTTCTGATTTGGGTTTGGCATTGTGGTTAACTTAAAAGCTTGAAGCAGATTTATTGTTGAATGTACCAATTGAAAGGAATCTGATATCTTGACATTGCAGGCAATAATTATAAATTGTAAACTGGCAGTAGTACTGACCAGTATTCTTTAATATTGCATTGTCATTATTTGTAATACTCGTCCTTGCTTCAGTACTAGTTTGAAATAGTTATAACTCCGCCCTATGGTAGCTACTTCCCATTCTGGGTGAGCAAGCACATTCTGGGTGTTGAGTAGTTTCAGCTTTCAGCATTTTACTTCAAGCATTTGTTGTTGTAATCACTCCGTCATATGGTCGCCCCTCACTCCGCATTGGATTGGGTAGCACATACTTGACGTTGAGTTCCTTTCTGTACTTAGCGTAGAAGACCCTCTGACCAATGCTCACCATCATCGGTGCCATACTGGTTAGAGTTACAGCATAAGCAGTTTGTTTCAGATCCTCTGACCAATGCTCGCCATCATCGGCGCCATTCTGGTTAGAGTTGCTTTCTTGCACGTTTTGGTTTTCTCCTCTAACCTTAACGGGTGCACTGCTTGTAATCTGTTAATTGAAAAAAAGGAAAAAATTTGGCTCAGTATATTTCAGTGGTATCAGAGCCAAGATCCTGCCATCCTGTGCCCATCAGAGTTCATTTGACTGATGAGTGACAGAGATACCAGATACTACGAACAGAGAAAGATGAATACAGAGAAGTCTCTACTTGAGTTAATGCATGATATATGTAAGCTATTGAAGGATCCTGAGTTAAGGTGTGGAATCAGACAGTTTTATGCTAAGTCTGAGAAGATGGATTTGATTGGGGTCTCTAAAGAATGCCAGTTCAAGAGGAAATGTGAACACGAGGCTGACATACTCTACAGAGATTATCAGAGCATGACAGATGAGTTTAAGAACGGTGTTTCATTTGATACCTTTTTGGATTGTGTGGTGACTTATTCCCCTGGAAAGCGGGCTATGGTCAACTACATCAAAAAAATGATTAAGGAGGAAGCAGAAGGTGCCATGGTTACCGGTGCAATAAAGGTAGAAGAAATGCCTGTTTGTAGGTTGCAGCCCACAAGTAAGCAGAATGAAGAGAAAAATCATTCAACTAGTGTTGAAGAGGGCACAAGTGAGGTGCTCATTTTGCCTAAAAATGATAGGGCGTTGGATGAAGAAACCTTGACAGATGAGGAGTGTGCGGGAGAGCCCCATAATACTCCCCTTGACTTGCATGTGATAGCAAGTGATGTAGATCAGTTCGGTGAGAAGAATATAGCAGCCGACTTGAATTCTAATTTGGATTCATCTCATGAAGGTTTTGAGACTAAGGGTTTCACAAAGGATGTTGGTAATGATTTCGAGGTGTTTGTACCTCTTCTTGTTGAAGATTTAGTGATAGATAGTTTTCCTCTTGTTGCTGTTCAAACTCCTCAAGAGTTTTCACAAGATGAATTTATTACAAGTGATCAGGAAAACCTCTATGGCATGCATATGACTGTTCATGATGAGATCAGAAACATACCTATAGGTGATAGGTTCATTGAAGATAAGGATGATAAAAAATTTCTAACAGCTAGCTCTAAAGATTCCTTACGTCCTTTCAGTGACAGTGCTAAGGGTGGTTTTGAGTTTGAACCTCAGACCCAACCATTGGAGGAAGGTACTTATGAAGACATCAGCTTTAGTGATTTGGGAGTTGACCTATTCCAAGAATCAACACTCCAAGTGTTGCACAAAGAACACTCTTCGTGTGATCGAAGCAATCAGCCTCTCACCATTTGGGATCCAGGTGCGAAGGCACTTAGTGATGACAAACCGGTATGGGATGAATTTCCCTTTGATCCGGATGAAGAAATGGAACTCGATAAGGGTTCTCTTTCAGCAGACAATGGTGTTAATATGCTTAAGTTTGGGGCTGCTTTCAAGTTTGATCAGAGTAACATGGAAGAGGAAACAGAGTTTGAGGGCCCTATGGCTCTTGAAGATGAAAGGTTTGGAGGAATTACCAAACACAAATCTGATTTACCAAGACATAAAGCTGATTGCAATCAACGAGTTGAAGGCTTAGTGGAGTATGATGTTTTCCAAGACATTGAGCATTCCCCACTAGTTGGTGGTGAAGTACAAGAATGTTGGAGCAACAATGAGGGCAGCAAACGCGTGAAACAAAGTTCTGATTTTCAGTTACCGCCTAGCAGCAATTCACCATCTTCGCATTCTTATGAGTGTGAAGGCCAACCTGAGGTGTCCGTTGAAGATGAAGTGCGAGCCCTATCTAGATTTGATCGCACACATAGTCTGATTGAAGAGCTTATTTGGGATGCTCAGCTTGAAGAGAGACAAAGAGGAGTGAAATATGAAGTTGCTCTTCCCAAGTTGCAACTTATCAGAAACTCATTGGAGACCTTGAAGTCTGAGTACATAGGCTTGATTGAAGATAGAGATCATGCCGTTGAATCTGCAAAGAAGGCCTTCATTGTTTTCGAAGAAAGGGAGAGTATGGTTGATGAGCTCACTTTGGAGCTTAAATCAACAAAGGACAAGTTGAAAGAAACTCAGTTGGATCTAACAGAGGTTGCAGACCAGTTTGCAGATTTCAAACTTTTCAAGGAGCAAGAGGATGCACAAAGAGCTAAAAAAATCAATCAAGTGATTGGAGATTTTGACTATCTTCAAGAGGAGTTTGATCTTGAAAGCATTTCAAGAGAGTCAGAAGTTGCATGTGCAGATTTGGGGCAGCGAGACGTAAGGAATGGCTTCCAAGTCTTCGACAATCCCTTCTTTGAAGTGGGTGCTGAAGCAACTTATGACAATCCTCTCTTTGTTTTGAAAAATGAGTCAAGTAGTGAAGTGACCAAGCATGAGGTCAAGCGTGAACTCCAATCTAAGGATGCCTTGAAATCACTCCATGACGATGTGCCACGCATGTTGAGTAGTAAAGAATGCTTAAGAGGAATTGAGGACGCAGTCTTCACTTTGGAAAAGGGACCAAAATATGGTGATTGCACTCTTGTCAATCCATTCCTTGGGGTGAGGGATGCTAGTCTGCTCGGGGAGTTGAATTTGAAGTCATCTTATGTTTCATGCTTCAGTGTTCCTGAAGTTTTCATGGATAGGTTTCAAGGGTTCATCACACGGAATGCCAGTTTTGCAACTATGCCCTTGATTTTGACTAGCACTCAGAGATGTGCTATGTTTCCTTGCAGGAGTGTTGGAGATTATTTTCAGTTGGGTATTCAAGCTTGGGATTCTCAACATGGGTTGATGGAGCATACAGTTTGTGGAAAGAAGAAATTATGGAGGAACAAGAATCAAATTTTCAGACTTTTTGGTGTCGTTCTTTTCTTTAGCAGCTTCTTGATGGTTCCATTTGTTCATCAACAAATGGATTGGAGAGAGATTTTGAGCATGGGTTGGAGAAATGAATGATTGGTTGCTCTTGAATGTGTTTTCTGGCTAAGACATGGACAGATTTTGAGACTCGAGCTTGCTGGTTTGAGGCAGACCAGCCACCTTACAGGTTGCGTTTATCGCATTCAGGAGAGTTGGTTCATCACTCCTGATCAAAGAGGTGGTAGTTCTCTCATGGAGATGAATCTAGTGTGTTTTCCAACCACCTTGGAGGTGTCACCTTGCAGCTCGATGGTCATCTCACATGCTCACGTTCGGGATCTTGAGTGGTGTTGTTTTCCCTTGGGTAGGACTCAAGAATTTGATTGCACTACGCTGATCGTAGCCTTGATCAGCAGCAATTATTTGTTCCATCACACTTTTCCTACTCTCCAAATTCATCTTATGATGGTTGATGATGTAAACTTTGACAGTTTACTCTCAGTATTGATTCATGACAGCAGTAGCTCACATGCTTTGGTTCACCATTCGGAGATTCATGGGGTTGGGACTATGATTGTTTTCTGTAGTCTTCATGGTTGTGCCAGTATAATTCAGATGAGGCATGGTAGCTTTATGCGGAGACATGAGTATGAGTTTGTTGAGCTCTTGCAAAGGAATGCTTCCTTCCTGGTAAGAAGATTTTTAGGGGTCACACTTGCAGTCATGGTCCCGTTTGTTACCATGTGGAGGTATGGGGAGGGGTTCGATTTTGATTTGAATAGTCTATCTCTCCTATTGCTTGGAATGGTGATTGACAGTAGTATGGTTGATACTGTTAATTCGGGGGATCGTGGACATGAGATGTTGCATGATTTTGATTTCCTTCCTTTAAGATCTTTCAGTTTGAGAATCATAGATGGTAACACTTTGGAGTTACAAGGGGAGTCAGTGCAGCATTGGCACAATATTTTCATTGATGTGATCAGAGTGGCGCAGCGGAAGCATGGTGGGTTGTTCCTGAGACGCATTTGGGAACCAGGGATCATACTTGTTGCGTATGGATTAGTCTTCAAACTACTGGAGTTGTGGTGGTATTGCTTGAGGACAAGCAATTTTGGGAAGGGCGGATTGTAATGTCCCCTTCTCAAACCTGATTGTTCTTGTGACCGTTGGCCTTTTTTCTGGAAACCCGAAGGCTAGTCGGAAGATAAATTAGGGTTTCCTATTTTTGAGGAGGTCATTGTGAGATGGTGGATTCAATGGCGGATTCCTTCTGGGTTTTCAGAGGGCTTCGGTATGTTCATCTCGGCATTCAGAGCATTTTCTGGAATTTACTATTTTTAGTAAATTCTATTTTTGGCAGTAAACGGATGGTAGCAGCAGTCGACTTTCCCCTTCAGTTGACTCAAGTGGCGTATTCAGTTTCGGGCTTCAAAATGCAGTTCTGGGAAGTCGAGCTCATTTCACTTAAAAATAACATTATAATTAAAATGTTATTTTATCACCTTGGCCTAGTCGAATGACTTAATGTCGTTTTAAAAGGTGGACTCAAAGGGTGGCGCCTTCATTAAGGTTATAATTAATATTTGGTGAGTTTTCCAAAGTCAAAGGAAATTAATGTGGGCGCATTTATCAAGGTGATGTTTTAATTAAAATATGATTATTGAGCTAAAGGTGAAAAGGACGCCTTATTGAAGGAAAAGTTAGGGTTTGAGCTTGAGTTGGATTTTAGGGTTTCGTGAAGTCAAACGGAACTTATAAAAAGGAGTCTTGTGCATCATTTCATCATCTTTGGTCTATGCTAATGTTATGCTGCCGAATTGGCTCTGGAATCGCTTCGAGGAATGAAGGCCTCCTAGCATTGGGCATCACTTCGTGTTTGCAAGACAACATCAAGTGGTGATTTAAGTTAGATTTGTGAGTTCTTTGTTTTTGGTGCATTGTAATCATCATTGTAATTAGTTAGATCTGATTTCAGCATATTAGAGGTATTTCTAAAGTTGCAGATTAGCTACAGCAGATCCATATTTTACATTCATAACTCAAAAAATACAAAAGAGTCAGTTCTGGGTATTGCATTGATAGTAGTGTCTAGGAAGGGCGAATATTTGTCTCCAATCTTAGATTTTATTGTTGTGTATCTAATTTTTAAAGTCAAGTCGAATCTCTCAGCTGGGCCGTACCTTTTGGTGCTGTCTTGGGATTCGTGCAAATTGAAATTGCTGCATTCTGCTCAGTTTAAGGGTTCAATATTGGTTGCCTTGGTTCTCAAGGTACATTGCATTTTACGGTATATAAATCGGATGTATATTGAGGGAGTTGTGAGCAATTCTTTCATTTTGCAAGCTGCTGGTTGTATGTTTAAAATGCAGATCTGTTTATGACAGTCCTAGCAATCTGCATCATTCTGATTTGTAATTGGCATGGTGGTTTCCTTTGAGCTTGTAACAGAAATAGTGTTGAGTACTCTATCTGGAAAGAGTTTAATTTAATGACATTGCAGGCAATAGTTATTTATTGTAATCTGGCAGTAGTACTGACCAACATCCTCTAATATTGCTTTGTCATTCATTGTAATTCACGTTCTTGCTTTCTATACTAGTAAATTAGTCATAACTCCGCCCTATGGTAGCTACTTCCCATTCTGGGTGAGCAAGCACATTCTGGGTGTCGAGTAGTTTCAGTATTCAGCATTTCCTTTCAAGCTTTGAATTCTGTAATCACTCTGTCATATGGTCGCCCCTCACTCCGCATTGGATTGGGTAGCACATACTTGACGTTGAGTTCCTTTCTGTTTTTAGAATAGAAGATCCTCTGACCAATGCTCGCCATCATCGGCGCCATTCTGGTTAGAGTTGCTTACTTGCAAGTTTTGGTTTATCCATCTAACCTTAACGGGTGCACTTGGTTTCAATGTTGTAATCTGTTAATTGAAAAACGAAAAAATTTGGCTCGGTATATTTCAGCTGAGTTGAATGTGAAGTTTGAAGTTGCAGTGAGTTGCTAAGAGTGTGAAGTGCGAATTTACAAAAGTCCAAGTGCTGATTAAAGTTGGCAGATTTCTTGAAGTATTGAAGCTGTTGTAGCTTAGAAATCTGCTAAGTTATTTGAAGTTGAAGAGGTGCGAATTTGAGGTCTGGAATTGCTGAAGCAAAGTTGGGTGATTTTCTATAAAGTTGGAGTTGCTGAAGCTTGCTTAGAAATTTTACTAAGTATTGACAGTTTGAAAATCTGGTGAAGAAGTGTTGGCGTTTAAATTAGCACCTCTGGAGTGCTGATTGTAAACGTTCAGCTATTTCAAATGTTTTGCAACACTTCTTCGTTATTTAAAGAGGAGAAGTCCCTCTCTGCTGGGAGCAATGCGTAGGGAAGGGAAATGTTTAACTAAGTTCCTATCTTTTTATGCTTCAGCGGCAGGACACAAGGGTGCATAAACACAATGCGCCGTAGCTAAGCTTTTCTCTGGTTTCTGCAGATCTTAACTATGACTAACTAGCTTCTATCTATCCAATACCTTCAAGATGAACAGAGCATGAGGGTAAAGGAGCGGGAATGGAATGGTTGGATCACTCGAATTCGCCGTCTCCAGAGGATATGACCGAGGCTCTGAACTCTCGGGTATACATCGGGATAAGGTTGGTACAAGCAAACACTCTGCACGGTAAACTAGATCTCGATCCGCTATGAGGAGGGACTCTATCCGAGGTAGGCGGTTTAAGAAATGAAGCTTTACTAGAAACAACAATCAACATGCCTTGGCCAAGAGCTTGCTAAGGAGGGAGTGGACTCCTATCCGAAGTATAGCTTGGAAGTCAATACATTAAACAACATCAAACGACAACTGTCAATAACAAATATCCAAGGAGGAGGGACTCCTATCCGAGGAGGGAAATGAGACAACAAGCTATTAAACACAGGACGTAGACATAAATAAGATGATCAAAATGCAAGCGCCTTCTGATATTCTTCTTCAATGCTTTATCAACGAACTACAAAAGTTGGGAAAGCAAAGGCACGAAATCATGCACAATTACAATCATCCAACGAACTCTCATCCAAGAGTGAACAAATATTCGCTTTCAAAGTGTTGGCAACAATGGCGCAGCAATTTTGCATAGCAAGTAAAGGTTAAACAAATAATGAGCCCAAGGCTCTTATTTATAGGACTCAAAGGAGTGGGCAACCCCAAAATCTCCTTGAGTTAACAATGAATTCTTGCCAATCAATTAGCAAGATTTATTCCTAAATAGGGGGAACAAGCAGTTAACTGGAAAGCTACTTCAGTTAACTGAAAGTCAACAAAGAGTCAACTGGAAATTACTTCAGTTGACTGAAAGCAAACTAAAGGTGAACTTAAATGTAAAATATCCCTCCAAAATAGACATCCACATTTAGTGGAGATCTAAGATCCACAAATCATGGAAGTCAATTAGACATCCTTTAATTAGTGGGATCTGACAATGCATGATTTAAGGAAAGTGGAGTCAAACTTGGAAAGAAGCATCAAGTTAACTCCAACTACATTTAATAGCATCTCGAGTTGACTTGGAAAGAAGCGTCAAGTCAACTCAAGTCTCATGAATGCCACTTGGAGGGTGTATGGCTTCCTTCTCTGGTGCATTTATAGCTCGCCATTAATCAACAGTGTCTCAATCCATTGATTGACCTCGTCAGCTTCTGGGGAGTTAATGCTCTGTAGGATGATGACGTGGCGTCGAAGCATGACCTCACCCGTTGTGAGTTGATTTCCGAAGTCAATGCATTGAGATGCTGCCTCTTCTAACTTGGTCGATAAAGCTGCTACCTTAGCCAGCTTACAACCCTCTGGATCGTCAAGAAAGGTGCTGCGGATGACATCCCTGAACTGGTTCTGTACAGTCACCAACTCGACGTATTCTCCTCCCTCACGCTGATATTCCATGCAAGGGAAAGATATTACCAACATTCTTGCGAAGTTGATAATAGTGGCGATCACCCTTCTGTAATCAATCAACTCTGCTGAATGAGCGTCGTAGGCTTTCACCTTGTACGCCAATTGTTCCTTCCAAGCAAAAAGATGTTGCTTGTTTTCCTCAGAGTATACTGATTGATATGCTAATTGCAAATCTGCAATTGTACTTTCGTCTTCAAGCCTCTTTCTGCAATCCTTTGTTCCGACTGCTGGATCTCCACACGAAGTTCATGTGCTCTATCCCGTAACTGGTATAGGTTCGCCAGTACGCATCTCCCCTTGAGAACAAACTCTTCCACCTGATTTCTCAAGTGTTTGCCGAATGTTAACAATTGCCGATGATTTTGTTCGGCGGGGAGATCTAGTAGTCCTGCTGGTAAGGCTAAGACGTTGGGTGTGCCATGTATCAAGCTGGTGATGTAAGACCTCAGTTTCTGATTTTCAGCTTTTAAGGCTGCCTTTTCTTTACCATCCTTGGCCATTCTTTCTTGTGCGCTCACCGAAGCTATTCCTAAAGATCCGGGTCACCCACTGGGTTGCGGCCTTCCTGCGTTGGGTTGAGTACAAAGTGTGTCCTCACGGAATCCTCAGGTATGCTTTTCTCTAATCGCGGAGCGGCAAATTTATGATGATCTCACATTCTGCATTCCTTTCTATGTGAACTTGCTTCTTTAACTTCTTCGCCGACTTGTCTTGTGGGACGTGGTTGAATTCGGTAAAGTCAAGCTCATATGAGGGTTTTTCCCTCTTCCTTCCTAGGAAACCTTCGAGCCAAATAGAATCTCGGCGAACTTCACTAGGAGGGACGTGAGGCCCTTGAACACTAGATGTGTGAGACTGTGCTGGAGTAATGTCTCTCGGTGGCGAATCCAAGTCGATGAGGACCTCGT